>JAULBZ010006118.1:0-12679 GCA_032360805.1 Neoturris breviconis
GATAAACTTTCGCGAATCAACGATTTTAGAGTTTTTGCGAGGATAAAGTTTCGCGAATGAGGCCTAAATTCGCGAAAGTTTCTCCTCGCGAAAGTTTGTACAGCTAAAGTATGTTCTTAGATACAAAATTTGCAAACTTTCTATACCAGAACGAATTTATTACGAGGTTCCACACGTTTTTGTCTACTGTACTCAAACAATCCTCCGTATTTTCGCTTAGAATTTCTATGTTCGCTAGGTATCCTAACAAACGAAAAAACACCAGAAAGTATGCAAAACATGTATCTTCAGTATATTCTTTTGTATTTCTGTTCCGTAAAAAAAACTCTGACCTTCCTACATCAAGTTTAGCGGCTCTTTTTAACAAATAATACTGACATGGTATTTATTCGGAAAATTTAATATTAAGAACAAACACGGAGGGTTGACATCAAAGAAATGCTTAAATGTGATCAATAATAGATATGATAACGTTAACGGACGACTAGGAAGTTTCGAGTTAAGGTTGACTTCCACCTGATAATCGAGACGTTACCCAACCTTATTTGGATCTTCCAGGCCTTACAAGTAGATTAAATTACACCAATTGTCGGTAATTGTGACTGCACACGAGGCTAACTCCAGCTATAGCCAGGAAAGATACCGACGTGTATAAGAGAGGTGGTACCCATTGTCGGTAATTGTGACTGCACATGAGGCTAACACAAGCTATTGTCAGGAAAGGGATACTGATGTGTATAAGAGAGGTACCCATTGTCGGTAATTGTGACTGCACATGAGACTAACTCAAGCTATATTCAGGAAAGGGATACTGATGCGTATAAGAGAGGTGGTACCCATTGTCGGTAATTGTGACTGCACATGAGACTAACCCAAGCTATATTCAGGAAAGGGATACTGATGTGTATAAGAGAGGTGGTACCCATTGTCGGTAATTGTGACTGCACATGAGGCCAACCCGAGCTATATTCAGGAAAGGGATACTGATGTGTATAAGAGAGGTACCCGTTGTCGGTAATTGTGGCTGCACATGAGACTAACCCAAGCTATATTCAGGAAAGAGATACTGATGTGTATAAGAGAGGTTTTGGAAAGATCACAATCACAGATTATTTATAAACCAAGCTATAATATGATTAAAAATACCTCTACAATTATCCTTCTCGATACCGTAATTAAAAACAAATATAAAAATACACGATAAAATGCAGTTTAATCTGAATCAGAGTCTTCCTGTTTTTTCTTCTTCTTCTTTTTCTTCTTCTTTTCTGGAACCTAATAGAAAAAAAATTAAAAATATATTTCGGAAACTTAATTACCAGTGCTTTTTATCTACAGGCGATGCCCAAACAGATGTTTAAAACAGTACCGCTATCTTTTAGTTTTATCTGGCTCTCAATTTTGTCATATCTAAAGGTTACATCACGATATCCAACTTCGTACACAGTAATTTTCCTCTTCTGTTAATCTGAGTTTCGAAAGTTACTATTAACTACTTGTATGGGCGTTGCCATGTTCTCAATTTCTCTAGGCGTCATCAGTAGCATATGGTATTATTTCCAACATTAATTATACGGAGGGACGTGATTAAATAATTTATCAACGTAAAAACTTGACAGAAAAGCTTGGATGGATTACCCAGTGCTTAAAAACTTGTTCAAAGTCCGCGGTAAAAGACGCTAGAGCAACGTTGAAAATGTCTTTACTGCGGACTTTGAACAAGTTTTTTAACACTGTGTTGCTTTTTCCTCTGAAAAATTCTTGTGTAGGATGAGTAAGATAAAAACCCTCGCCATAAAACTTTCCAATTTCTTCCGCTAAGCTTGTTTTGATAAATCAAGACAAGATGGGGAAATGTTTTACTTTATGTGTTCTGTTTACTATAATTTTCGAGCATAACTGACACAACCTCTGTGAAGATGAGCGCTTACCTCTCAGACTATCAAATCGTCTTTAGGCATTCGGGAATAGTGACTCAATGAACGTCCGATTTACTACCCGATTCTTTCTTGTTTAATTTAAATTTAGTTCTTACTTATCCGTCCACGGATTTTAAAAACATTCAATATAGGCAAATATATGATAATGAAAAATGTATGTTACTAAACGGACAAAACAACCATAATAGAGGCTGCAATTTTATTTATTCAGTGCTTAAAATATAAGAACTGCGCCAGAATGATTTTTGATCATAGCCTCAGGTTAATACGCCTGGAGCTATACTCAAAAACCACTTCGCCACAGTGATTATTTTGGTTTTATTTCATTTCTTCAATGTAAACAATTTTCAACAAGTAAATTAAATGGAAACCAAAATGCTATCCCGACCAAAATATTTCCTGTTTTCCACTCTATAGTACCGTGCTTGAAATAAGATATGCCTGAAGTCATGTTTAAAACTCCCTCCTCCACAGTGATTTTTTCTTTATTTCTAGCACTGATAATCTTTTTACCTATACCAAGCTTCAAAATAACGGTCGGACATCGCTTGTAGAGGAGTATTTTTTAAGTAGTTTTAGCTACAAAGCTGAAAACTGTACTCAAAAAACCTCCTCCACAGGTGATCTCCGACCGTTATTTTGAGGCTTGCTATGTATCTATTTCATATTTCTCGAGACTATGCTACGGCCTACTATTTAACTAAATATTGTGGTATAAAAATATCATGTACCTCTTCCTCTTCTTCTTCCTCTTCCATCTCTTCTTCTTTTTTCTTCTTATCCTTCTTCTTTTTCTTTTTTTTCTTGGGCGATTCTGAATGAGGAGAACATTAAATTGGCAATACGAGGGTTAACCCAAACGTTGTTTAATAGGGTCTTTACTGCGGACTTTGAACAAGTGTTTGTCCACTAGCAACTGTGTGACAGCAGGTGAAAACATAAGCGGAGATTCTTATCTTTTATAAACCTGGTCAAATTCCCATTGAAAATTGTTAATTTGTGGCCAACGCCTTAAAAACAGAAAATAAATAGCTGAAAACATTTTAGGTCGTCTCTTATTTAAATATGGTCAAAGTCTTGCAAGAGATTTTGGTTAACTTTCAACTCAATTTTTAACTGAATGTTATTAGGGCTCCTCCATAAGGCTGGGGCAGGCAATATGCCCGCCCTCCCCCTCCGCTCCATAAGTCCTATTTGAACTGAGGAATTACAATGAAACTTGATAGGGTAGCACTTTTTTGTATTCTTAACATTTTAGCATTAAAATAAATTTGATGATGTCAGTATTTTATTGATAAACTAATATACCATCTAAAATTCTGGGACAAATCCTAATAGTTTCATAGTGCACTGCTTCCACTGTTTGATAACAATAGTGCATATAAAATAACGCTAATGTAAGAGAACGTCTCAAAATTAAAATCTAGAGTACTGAGTCAATGATCTTGCAATGGACCAATCCATTGCAGGTTCATTGACCTAACACACTTCTGCGCAGATTCATATTTGTTAAATTTTGTTCATTTCAGTTGATTTAATTTTACCAAAGAAGCTGGTTTTGGAGCGAAATTTTGAGATGGTCCCTAAGGTTTTTTGTGATATTTTAGCAATTTCTCCTCTACATCTGGCTAACAGTTCGTTACCATGGAAACAGGTGACGATCATAAATTTTAAAATATTACTGAATATCACCCAAATAGAAAGTTAAAACAAAAAGCGCAGTAATAAAGTTTCGTAGGGGGAAGGGCTAGTCCTTATAAAATTAATTTTTCACCAATTCTCGGTATCAAGCCAACAGAGTTGAAGAAAAAAAACTAGACAGTGGTCTCGAAATATCGCCCAGAATGCTAACAGCAAATTTCAAAATTGTAGGACTCAAACCTGAATACAACATCAATGGATAAGTTTTTTAGTTATAGTTTTTACCTTCAAAGCTGAAAGCTGTATCCATGTAATAAAAAAAGCAGGCTGCCACCAGATGAATTAATGTGCAATTGTTCCACTTAACGATTCTTAGTTGAAACATATAAATGCAGTCATAAATATTTTTTATATATGTGAAGAAGGGTGATATGTTAACGCATTTTCAATGTTTAGTTTCTTCAGCAAGAAACCAGTAATTTACAAGAACTCTTTTCTGCAGAGAGTATTAACGCTTAGTTCTTCAATTGTAGGTAATCAGTGCTTAAAATGAAATCACAAAATCACTGTGGATGAGAGATACCCCCAAAGCCAGAATCTGTGCTCTTCCACGTTGATCATTTGTTCTCATTTAGAGCATAACTAAAAATAAAATACCTTCTTCGTCGTCATCATTTTCTTCAACTTTAATTTTCTTTTTCTTTTTTGTCTTTTGTTCCTCCTTCTCCTCGTCATCACTTTCTTCTTTCATCTTTCGTTTTTTACCGATTGTAGAATCCATATTCGTGTTGTAGGTGGAAACGTCTTCACTAAATATAGATAAGCAAATGTATTAAAATACAAATAAAATATGATGCAAACGTTAGAAGGAAATACTAAAAGCTCAGGATAACAGCAAAATGTCCAGGCACTTCTCATTTTCCTGGATATAGGAATATTATATCTATCGTATTCCTTGAATACGCTCTGGGGGCATCTAAAATTGAGGATGCTTGTTCGAGGGAGGTGCTTAATCAAAGGATTGTTGCACTTATAAAAAAACATAGTACTATCAGGGTAACCTTATCCGAAGGGCGTGCTCGTAGGAAAGGGTGTATTCAGTATATTACAGTATGACTAGTTATAGGTTATAAGTATACTCCTGAGATTTTGAGCCTTTTCGCAGAAATTAATCCCCTTAAGGTTGTTGTTATAGTTATAGGTATAACAGTATAACTTATAGTTACAAGCATGCCTTATAGTGCAAGCAGAACTTATTGTAAGTAACACTTATAACTATGACATATTTACTAAATAAAACTATGTTACACAAACAAGCCACCTTACGAGATTGAACATCTTTGCACCATAGATAGATAGATCTGATGTTTTCATTGTACGTCAAATAAAGTCTAGTAACGTACTACATAATATAATTGGAATAGTTATAATAATAATTACCAGAAAAAATGACATTTGTTAGTAACGACATATCTAGCATCTCAGAAAGAAAGAGTTGATTATGAACCAGCTCCTCATAACAAGACATCAATGATGCTAGCAAATATATACCTTTTTACTTCTTGTTTCATTTGTTTTCCTTTGCCAGTACCGCTAATTCGAGTCATCTAAAAACAACATACAATAACTTCAACAATATCCATAGCTACTATACAAATTCCTACTTAGCGATTATTCGAAGAGAAGTCTTTCTATATCAATTTCATTTGTATTTCTTAAGGGTTGGCCAATAGTCCATGACTATTGAAACTCCGTTTTGGCAACAAAAACTTGAGAAATGAGTTTTGGTTGTTCAACATGACTACCAAAAATTAATTGCACAAAATTTGAATTTGAAGTAAACTATCTATGTTCTTTGGAATGGTTCTGTTTCACACTCAACTGCATAACTTCAGATCATTGAAATTATTTTAGAATTGATTGTTGATAATGAAGTAGCTTCAGTACTATTAGTGCAAATAATCACCTGAAGCTATGTTCAAAAATTCCTCCTTCACAGTGATCATTTGCTCTTATTTAAAACACTGACTCCTTTCCATTGTTGTCATTTGTGCAGTCCTCCTAGAACATCTAATAAAGTTGGATGTGAGAAATATACTTACTCCACCTTCCTCTAAAAATCTAACACGTTGTTCAAGTTTAGCTCTGTTTTCAATACCCATCTCTGTTGTTACATCATCAGCAAGAGCATCATAACGAACTGCTAAAGCTGTCTTTGCAGCAAGCATTCGAGATATCTAAAATTGAAAGAAATATGTAAAAGCCTAAAATTAAAAATCAGACATCAAATGTATAGAGGGGTGCTTTTTAGTAGAAATGTGTGTGCATTGTATCTGCAAGGCATGAAATAACTGGTGGAGGAGAGATTTTTCAGAATATTTTTAGCCAATTTGCCTAAAACATTCTGAAAAATCTCTCCTCCACAGTGATGACCTGTAGTTATTTCAAGCTCTGTATCTGTGAAGAGTAAAAAGTCCGATGATCTTGCCATTGATTCAAATTAAATCTTTTTTCACTTAAAACACACTATAATACAGTATTATCGATGTTTAGACCTTGAATGAATTGTCTCAAATTAAGCAATTGGTGGATATAACAATTTTTCTAGAACAAATAGATTAAATAATCTCAAAATAATTCCTTGGAGGATTAAATGAAACTGAATTCAAAGACATATATCCATGATTCTACCATTGATTGCCTTATGAAGAAGCAATTATCTGCAGATGGAATACCAGTACTCTTCTCTACAGATTGTTAAATCATAATCCTTGAGGGGTATTTGTAAAATGAATGAAATTTCAAAGTAATTTGCAAACCTTTCCTTTACTTTTTGAGCTTGTTGATCCGACCAATGAAGCATGATAGATCAAACCATATTTTGGTGTATCATGTTTGGTTTTCAATGCTCTAAAATAAAGGAGCAGTGATACTAAACAATAGCAAGGGTCTTGAAAATAAAATCTACAGAGGAGAGTAAACCAATTCATTACAAGTTCGTTGACCTAACACACTTCTGTACAGATTGATTTTGTTGAATTTTGTCAATTGTTGATTTAACGATTTTGTTAATTTAACCTTACCAAAAAAGTGAATTAAAAATACAGTTTATGTCTAGACATGTCAGGTCATGTAGAAGATATAAGATATACATTTTTTTATCCAACCATTAGTTGAAGTGAGAAATAACAGTCAACAGATCACTATAAGTTGAAACTTTGCTGTGAGGTCATTGGGCATTGTGCCAGGTATCCCGTAGCATAGTTTCATAAAGGGTGACTGATTCGATCATTATTTATCATAGTTCTTGTCCAGAATATGCATGTTAAAATTAAGAAACAGAATAAAGACAAAGAAAATATGCAACCCACCTGAATAAAGCTTTTTCTGCTCCAAGAATCTGTACTGTTGATGCTGGGTGTTTTGCCAGATTTAGAAGAGAGCCTAAGAATATACAGAGTCAAATATTTTCACCCTGTTAAGTTACAGATGAAACTACTGACATCAACGAATTTTCCTCGAATGGATATCTTCATTTAAAAGAAATAAAACAATTGGAAGATCATTAACATAATGAAATTCAAAACAGTACTCAAAATTCACCATAGCATGCTTTAAAAATTTAAAGCATGCTTAATGAAAAACATTGATGTGAACACTTTCTGTAAAATTGAAGATCTATTCAACTTCTTGTTTACTTGCTTTAGCTGCTTTAACTACTAATTTGAATAGAACAACCATTACAAGCAACTGATAAAAATGCTCAAATATTTTTATAACTACACGCACATTTTTTAAGAAGACCTTTTTTTGCAAAACAAGTGAATGAAAATAAGGAACTGAGAATAGGCGACAAAAATACTTTTCAAAGCAGCTATGAATTGTACCATCAAGCTTGTGTTTTGGTGGTCAGTGACCGTTGACCGACCGCTATTTCAAGCGCTGGTGTGGTGTTGCAACATTTAATGAAAAATGAATCCAAGCGACCATTAGAGAAATAAGATCTACTGAGAAGAGTACTGAGTCAACTATCTTACAATGGATTAGTTTCTCCACACCAAAGAAATCAATCGATTGCAAGATCGTGGATATAACCCCATATTGCTAGTCAAATGTAAAGTCTTTTGAATGTTAGACATGGCATAGGATGCCTGGTATAATAACATTTAGTTTAATTCAATCAAAACACACTCCTCCACAGGTGATTCTTGACTGTTATATTGAGGCTTGCATACCAGCCTGAAAATAACTGTTAGACATCATCTGTGGAGGAGGGCTTATGATTAGTTTTTAGCTACAAAGCTGAAACTATACTACAAACACTCCTTCACAGGTGATCAGGGTGTTAGCCAGATCCTTAGAGATGACGCTACTAAAAGTTTGATTTTTTTATTGTTTTCTGTTTAGCTTCACTGATTTTTTTTTCTCAAATTGATAGAAAATGTTAGCTTTCCAAAAATCCTAGCTAGAACACTGGTGATATCCATCAATTATATACAGGATTGCTTACCAGCATGAGCAATCAATCTTGCACCAACTAATTCTCCGACTAAGACAGTTAAATTTGGTGCAATAGCTTGCATTCGATTTTTCAAATAATCGTACAGAGACATTCTATATTCAGCAATCTGTATGATTTGTTCACAAAGGTATTTCACATTTTCTATATCTTCATCAGAAATATCTGTTCCCATCGAGATTTCAGCAGCTGCTTTCACTTCTTCTTCAACTTCTTCTGGTAAAATACTTGATAAATCTAAATCTGCTGTTGTTGATTTGAAGCCTTAAAGGAATGTTTTTAAACTCAATGATACCTGTGGTCGAAATATGAGTAAATAAGCAATGTGGAGGAGTAATTCTTAATCATAGCTTCAGGCTTTGTAACCTGAAGTTATGCTAAAACATTCCTCAACCACAGAGATTATTTACTCTTATTTACACCAGTGATATATGTAATATCCAAACTATTAATTCAATACGATTGGAGCAAGCCTTAATATAACAGTGGGATGTCACTTGTGAAGGAGTGTTTTTTAGTGTAGTTTTCAGCTTCAAAGCTTACTCTAAAAGCACTTCTCAACAGGTTATATCCAACCATTATAACAAGGCTTGTAAAATGCACTGATACAATGTAGCTTTCTTTCTTTCATTGTTTTTGTTGACCTAGAGAGATATACTACTCATTGAGAAACCATGACTATTTAACAGTGATTATCCTATTTTCAACCCTTTATTTCCAAGATTTTTGTACTGGCTCTCCAGTCTGATCTGCAATGTGTCTATTTCACAAGAATGATGAAAATATACCTATCATTTTAACAGTCTTTGCATAAGCCATGTTATCAGTGACAATCTTTCCAAGTTCAGGGAAATGCCATCCGTACCACTCTCTACATCTCATAGCATAATTATTTAATTCTTTATCCAAATCATCAAGTAATGAAATAGCTTGAACAATCATTGTATCAACTTTATCAGGACTAAATTTCAGCTTGTATCTGGATAAACTATGAGCTAAACCGAGTGCCATTGCTGATGTTTCCTTCTCAGTTAAGCCTAAAAAGAGATTAAAATGGCAATGTGTTTAAAAACAGATTGTTTTTTAGTAGTTTTCAGCTGCAAAAAATCCTCCAAAAGGTGTATGGGAGTTATTTTCAGGCTTGTTAACTCTGTTTCGTTTCAGTATTGCACCCTGCACCATTCCCTATTAAAATAATACCTCAAATATAAAAACTTTTTTTATTTACCTGTAATCAAACTGTTCATTTGATAACGAATACCACGAATTAATTCATTAACAGCTGTTGAACAAACACATTGGATGTCAAATTTATCCTACAAATATATTATACAGATATATCTTATGAAGGGTGTGTTTGTTTCAACCCTCCAAGTTATCCAAATCATCAGGATGAAAATTAAGTAGAAAACAGTTGATTTGGATTGATCTCACCGGGTACAGAGCATCATTTCTTCCATATTTAATAGTTTTGTGAGATAATACTTGCAGTGTTTAATGACATAATCCATATTGTACATAGTGTTTACATAGGATGGTCGCAAAATCCTAATAAAGATGGCATATTGATACATTGGTAAACTATGGGTCGTATATATTACCATATGCATACATATTGTATACGTATTTTATAGGCTTATCTAATCAGTTGTTGTGGGTTGTTCAATGTAACCTTGTATTGAGGAATAGAGGTGCTCAAATGATTTGGACGACTTGGATGGTTGAAACAAGTGGAAAGAATAGGTTTGTTGCAACCCGTTTCACCTGAAACACTCCAAATTGTCCTGCTCCAGACCTGGACGACTTAGATAACAACAGATGAACTTCCAAGTCATCCAAAGCGCTGAAATGAATTTTAGATGATTTCTATGGTATAGACAACTTGGATGGCTAAAACAAATACACTTAAAGTAAGCTTTTAAAAAACTGTTAAATTATCTTGAATTAAATGAAATACAACATGCCAGTACGTACAGATTTTGTGACTCACAACCTTAAAGATTTGGTTGAAACTCAATCGTTAATCAAAGGTACTTGGTTCTTGAGTTTAAAACGAACGAAAGAAGAAAAAAATTGTCCAGTAGTCTCAACGCATTGTCTAAAATGGTAGATAACAAATCTCAAAACAGTAACATTTAAGGGAAATAGTTTAAAAAACAGGACACCACCACAAAGTGATCCAGACATTATTCGGGGGTCTAAAATCCACAAAATAAAATGAGCAGTTGAAAGTGGTTGAAATTAGAGCATATAATCACTGTGGAGCAGTGATTTTTAAACATAACTTCAAGCTTTGTAGCCTGAAGCTATGCTTAAATATCACTCCCCCACAGTGATTATTTGCCGTTACTTCGACCACTGGTTGATACCTTAATAATACTTCCGATTTTTGCATCAGCAACTGCCATTTCTTCAGTAACTTCTTTACCAGCAACTTTTTTCAATAATTTCTTTAATGATTTTGACATTTTTCCTTCAACAGTAGCAGTGGCAGCTAAAAATATGGATATATGGATTGAACAGCTGTTAGAAATAAGATGTTGCCTTAAAATACCCATACACGGAAAGGTTTTTAATACGATTCTGCTCTGCACGATGTCTGTACACAACCCTTGGCCAAAGAATATACAGAGTATGCTAGCATTCATGATAAGAACAATTTCCTGTGTTCAAGTTGTCATTTTAAGTGTCTCAAAATTAGTCAACATACCAGCTAATGCTTCAGTTGTATCTTCAAATTTTTTGAAATGCTTTAATTTCACTCTAAAATAGAAAGAACAAAAACTTGCGAATAAATGCAATGGCCAATTTGGCTGTGACGACCTCAGTAATGACTGGCAGTTATTTTAACAACCTTGAATATAATTATGCAACCATGATATTCAGATCTGGCTGGAAAGCATGCACAAATATTGCATAATTATTCGTTTAAGTCAATTCATATATATATATAGTAAATGTCGTTGCGCATGCTCGAACTCATCCGGAGACAAGATCGGGGAACACTGGACGCCGTTTCGGGCTGATTTGCCCTCATCAGCAGGGTATACCCACTCTCAATGCTAATGCCTGGACACTTTGCAAAGAGAGATGATCTATCCGATCGCCGATGGAAGTGGCTAAATCGGGTCTCACTTCACTTGTGGTGAAGTTGAACGGATAATAAATGATAATTTTTATCACTGTGGAGATTTTTCAGAATATTTTCAGAATTTAACTAAATATATTCTAAAAAATATCTCCTCCGCAGTGATAATTATCATTGTTATTTCCGCAGTTTCACACCGTGAGAGTTGAATACGATTTCTTGAGTAAAGGCGGATTTCCACTAGGCAAATTCGTTCGCACAAATTCTAAGTGAAGCCATTACAATGGTTAAAAATGACGTCACCTGTTAGGTGGCATTGCTATTACCCAATATAATGGCTTCATTTAGAATCCGCATTAAAGCACATATTTTTCATTTATATTCTGAAAATATTGAGGATATCCTTATAGATAAATTTTCTTGAAATTCGCGCCCTGGAGGATCCCAAAATTAAAACGGTGATCCCCAGGGCGTGTATTTCAAAGAATATGTTGTGTAAGTATGAGGATTATTATGAGGATACTCAGGGCGTGTATTTCAAAGAGGATGCTTGTTGAAGCAGCGGAGCTATAAGTGTAGGCTCGATTATCGAAAACAAATTTATAAACAATACACAGTTTTTATAAGCACCATGACTTATATTTTATATATAATGCATATTTTCCTGTATACTTCTATTAGTGAAATAACTAACTTACTAACTAATGGGAGAAAATATATGAAACTGGTTAGTTTTTTAGGATTAATTTTCGTATAAAAGAACAAAATTCAACAAAAAATGTGCAGAAAAGTGTTCACAATGATAGTCATCTGAAAACACAAAAGTAACTGTCAGAAATTAATAATAGCAAAGTAGATTATGAAATAGTCTTTCGCAGACATTCGGGAATAGTGACTCAACGGGAATAGTGACAAAATGAGTGCGAAAATCTTTCGCCTTGAGATTTGCCGCCCTAAATATAGGACCTGCTTACATTACTCCATAAATAAGGTTCGGTTTACATGGGCTGCAAGTCTATTAGCAACCATATTACGGAATATGCATATATTAAGTATATTTTGAAGCTGAGATCTTAAAATTTATAAGCGTAACTAAGCCCTAGGTTAATTTTGCCAGTACGTATATAACAAAATGTGTGCATGTAGCTTAGCTAACCAAATAACATAACCAAAATAAACGGACTACGAAGCGATGTATTTACTGCGACTTAACAACCCCCGTCCCAATGGTTTCTTATATCGACGACTTAACAACTCCCGTCCCAATGGTTTCTTCTATCTACGACTTAACGACCCCCTTCCCAATGGTTTCTTCTATCTACGACTTAATAACCTTCGTCCCAATGATTTCTTCTATCTTTGACTTAATAACCTTCGTCCCAATGATTTCTTCTATCTATGACTTAATAACCCCCGTCCCAATGATTTCTTCTATCTTTGACTTAATAACCTTCGTCCCAATGATTTCTTCTATCTATGACTTAATAACCC
>JAULBZ010006119.1:0-12351 GCA_032360805.1 Neoturris breviconis
TTTTATTTGCTTCGCGTTTGGCGTAGGAACGATTGATCCAAACGTGAAGCAGTTTGAATAGACGCCTGGAACCTAAGATAGGATTGGGTTTCAGACTCCTATTCAACCTGCTTTGCGTTTGGATCAGTCTCCCCTGCGCCAAACGTGAAGCAAATATAATTAAAAAACAAGTGACAGTTTTGAGAGATTTAACGCATTCTGGGACAAATATGGCCTAGATCCCTCTTATATATTTCTATATTTCATAGTCATGATTAAATTCCAGACTTTAGCTATGTATTTGCGTTTTTATCTTTTCGTGTATTTCTGTCTATTGCAAAACATTTTTGGAGGCATAGAGATTAATTATAAAAACGAGTTTTGTTGAAATAGATACATTTTTTTCTTTTGTACGGATATTTCGTCTAATCACTATTAGTATGATAGTAAGTATGATTAGTAACAATATTAAATTCTGTTAATATTTTATAAAAACATGATGTTCAAGTTTATTTTCCGATTTATCATGTTTTTTTAGTTTATATAATAGTTTTTTAGCTTATTCCGTGTACATATGTTTATTCTTAGCTTATTCCTCTTCTGTTTTTCTACGCTAGTTTTTCTTTATTGCAAATTATTTGTGTTTTTTAGGGTATTTTTATTATCGAAGTAACAATAATATTTTCTTGTACAAAAGATCTCTTCGTTTCCCCCTAAATAGTTTCTATACTGCAAATAAGCGATGAGAAATTGATCTGATCTTTTACATATTTCTTTTGTGTTTGAAATTACTTTCTGTATATTTTTCTTTTTGAAAAACACGTCACTGACAATCATAATGCAACTGAATTATGTTAGCACTGAGAATATTAAAGCGCACATTGTTAAAACAATAGTAACTCGAATCAAACGAAAGAGTGTATTTTAAAATGTTTTTAATTCGTATGTGAACCCCCGTCTACTATTACGCGTGATGTACCTGTAAAAGTTTCTTGTAAACATGGCAATCTGTCTTAGTCGTTAGTTCACAGTGTCCCCCTCCATAACTTTTGATGGAACCATGTTACAGTGTTGAACCTTTCCAGAAAGTTAGATCAACACTTAATTAATATTTTAGCAAAATATTTTTTTGATGACGTCATAACTCACGATGATGTCATAACGGAAAAACAAGTGGTGCAGCAAAAAAATATCTTAGGTGATTTTTTCTCCCAAACTGATATATACCAAACTGATTTTCAAGCAAAAATATAACAATTTTTATTAAAAATCATTTTCATCAAAAGATTCAATACGAAGTCCTATTTCAGATGACGTAATATAAAAAATTATGACGTCAGCAAAAATAATTATGCGGAAATGTTTCTCTTGTACTGTATTGGAGTTAACCTGTGCCAAGTTTCATGTTTCTAGCGTATTCCTATTAGAAATTGTGGAGGGGTATACAAAATCCAGGTATACGGATCCAGGTATGCAGATCTTAAAATCCTCCCAACTAAATAGAGTTATAAGGGAAAATTAAATGAGTAAATTTTACGTGATTAAAATTATTTTGAAATTCAAAAAACTGACTAAATATATCTGTCTAAAACGGCAAACAAAAGCTATATGAAATTTTAATTTTAAATCGCATCCATTTCTCAAAACAAATAGTAATTTTATCATTTAATGAAAAGAAAACAAAAATTCAATGATTCAATTTTACAATTTATTTACAAGAAAGCATTCCATCAACATATGATATTCCATAATCATTGACGTGCTAAAAAGTTGCATTCGATTAACCAGTGTGAATGCTAAAAGATGCCGTTAGTAGAAATTGACGTCACACTTCATGAAGGGCTACGTGTTGAATTTAACATTTAGGTGGGAGTTACGAGTTGGAGCTCACGATATGCATAACCATATCCATAACCATAAACCATAAACTTAAACCAAAAAAACAAACAATAGCCATAACCATAAACCATAATCCAGAAAAGTTACTTCATTACGTTACTTAAGGGCATATAAATACTTATTCAAATTGAACTATATTGTTCGAACTATTACCGTAAATCACATTTGTGTTCTTTAATTCAGAGAGTGACGATGGTAACGATTGTAGCGCTGGTAACGATGTTACATATATGATAGGCGAATACGACTATAGCACAGATTAGTTAGACACCGTAGAAGGGACATCAGGTTCGTTTTTATTAATCTCGATAAAACTTGGAAGAACAGTTCAATTGAAAATATATTCAGTTACTTTTGTGTAGATTTCGCGCCACCTGTTTTTCCTCATCATAAGTTACGTCATCACAAAAATGATTATGTAAAAACCCAACTCTCTGGAAAGTTTTAACACTAGAATGGTTCTATCAAAAGTTATGGAGGGGAGCCCCATAAAGCCCAGTAGAAATAGGGTTAACTGGTTTTCATTTATTGCAAATAAAATTAAAACAAAGCAAACTGTTTCTCTCGGGTGAAATTGATACTGCGGATCAAAATGATGTTCTTGGAAGTTCAAGTGATTCTGACGGGGTATTTAGTGACGAATGTGGTACGAGTTTTCTTGGTTTCTAGAATTTATTTTTCACTCTGTATTTGTCTTGCACTCGGTCTTTTACAACACACTAAAATACAAAGTCCATATTCCTACTTGTAATTCATTGCACTAAGATACAAAAGTGGACATTACTGTACAAAATGATTGCTTGCTTGGAAAAAGTGTGTTATTAATCTCAATTTAACAACTCATTTCAGATTTATATGAAAGTGATTGCTTTGAGAGTGAAATTTCCGATGGCTCCATTGATTTTAAATCAAGAGAAAAGTTCACAAATAACGATATTGGTGGTTGCACGTACAATAGGTAGAATAATTTTGAATGACATGGACATGCGTACAGAACTGTCAAGCTGTCATCGGTTATCGTTTGTGACGACATTTGGAAAGAAAAGTGGCAGCAAATACGTAAAAGCAGATCCGTGGTTTGATGCATGGATGACCGTGAGAGGTACGTAACTGATAAATATCCTTGTTACATAGCTATAGCTATAGGCAATCTAACCACATTCAGGGTACACCTTACAGTGAATGTTACGAAAAAGATTTCTCAAACTGACGCAAAATGCCCAATCACATGCTAACCAGTGTAAAGATAGTGTAAACAATAACAAACAATAACAAGTAAAGTTTGCAGTTTGCAGGTAAAAATCGTCCCGTATTTTCAGCAGCAAAGCTCCATAAAAGATACCCCTTTCTTGCTAAGAAGATCTGTGAAATGCGAGAACGAATGAATGCACGGGTTGGTTCAGACGACATTGTTAAAAAGAGAAAGAAAGCAATAATCAGATAAATACAAATTGTTTCAATATATGATTGTCTCAAATAATAGCATCCGATATATACCGTATCCCGATTAAGCTACTCTGTTTGCTAGGAACAAGTGCTCCTATTCTCGATTTATTGCCTGAAAATCATATTAATAGAGACCAGAAATAAGGAAATATATAAATACAAAAGGGTCTGTAATTTGGTATGAGTAAAATTAAGTAAGTTTTTAAGTAAGTGGTTTGAGTAAGTGGTTCAATTTTCTGCATTTTTGAATAACCCCTCGAACGAGGGTCCCTCCTACAGCTGCCTGTATTAATAAACAAGTTGCGCTAAAGTGAAGGGCTGTTTATTTAAAAATATTTATTTAGATGCGGTACTTTGAATGCTCCATAACGCACTAAAGCATGTCTTATTCCATTAAAAATTCATGTTGACCATATTTTCATTTATGTTCTAGTTCATTTGACGCGTCACTAGTAATACTAAAGAAACATATCGCCGTCGGCAGCTCTGGTAGTTCGGAGTATTATGTAAAAAAGAATAATATAAGAAAGGAAAGTGACATGCTGTTTGTACCAATTTTGCAGACTACTGAACTGTTAAATATAAGTAGTGGCAACGAAGAAGATAACAAATCGCTGGTAAAATTTGTGCTGTCAAAATACACAGTTCAAGATAGTTGTATTGTCGTCATATCGGACTGATATATCTGTGAATATGATCTTCAAAATCAATACTTGTCTTATCTTCTACATGTTAGAAGCAATCCTTCTTTAATCCTTCCTAGCAAACAGTAAAATAGAGAAATCATTCCGATTATGTATTTTTTATGGCTTAAAGTATTTTTGACATTGCTTCGGGGTCCATTAAGAAAAATTAAATTCCAGATGATGACGGGCCTTATAAAATAAGAGGGGCCTAGATTTCCTTGTAAAATAAGACTTTGCCCGTATGCCCGTCTTTTTGCTGCTATTACTTACCAGTGACCTAACTTAGTTCGCTCATACCTTTTTCTAATTTAACTAATTAGGGGAATAAAAAATATGTATTCCAAATCCAGACTAACCCACGAGCCTATCGTCAAATAGTTATAAAAACAACAGACCTAGAAATCATAGTAGCATTAATAACGTTTCGACCGTAGCCGCGTAGACCTGTCTTATGGCCTGATCATTTCAATAATGCAACGAATCTCAATTAAATCAAACATAAACATGTTTCAATCTAGAGAAAATTTGTATTATAGGAATTTGTAACTAAACAGAGAGAAGCGAAGAGAGGTTTCTTGGAAAGAAGAAAGTCTTTTTGTAAAATTTAAGATATTTACATGATAGATAAAGTAATATTACAAGAAAGATAACAACAACTGTCAACAGAATTCATTTTTCCTATTCCAGTGTTAGAGTGTGATCTTTACCATTCTCATTCTCAATTTCTGGAAAGCAAACGCAAATTTTCCCATTAAAATTACGTATTTTTGACCACATTCCTTCAAAAACATCAACTTATACCATTACATTGTTTATTCTAGAAATTTCTTATTCTAACTGGAACATCTAAGCTGCATTGGATCCATCCATTTGAGTCGACATTAGCGTTTCTCCATCGGAATTTAAATATAATTACGGATTGAAGCTGAATTGAAGATGTGTTCCCTAGCAACAAACGGGTACGATGCAGCTTTTATAGATCTGGTAATCACAATGTTCGACGCAATGGTAATTACAGTTGAATGTTAACAATTAGGCGTGCCTTTTCCTGCCTAAATTAATCCTTTTTGCTTTGCTCGAACAGCCAATGAACTAACGTTTCTTGATGGATTAAAACTGAAGGCAGGGTCATTAATTATCGCAGTCCATTTAGTGCCGCTGTACTTCCGAAGGCCTTTGCGTATAAAGCCATTTTCTAAATCAGAAAACGGAATTTTTCTTTTCCGATTTCCAGTTGCGCATAAGTTAATACATGATACGCATTTTGTTGCATCAGCTGCATCTCTCAACTTATCCATGCTATACTTTCCTTTTTGGGCAACTTTCTTTGAACTAACCTTTTGATAATGCACTTTCACCACTCTTGATGAATGTTTTTGATCTTCGGATATGTTAGCCTGATCATGAAGAGCTAATTTTTCCCAACTCTCAGTTTCTACAATTTGACGACATCTGGTAGGATTTATGTACTTTCCAATGGCTTGGAATACCATTCTTCCAAGGATTTCACTTAATTTTTTAATTCTATTTCCACTGCAGCAGATAAGTAAATAATCACATTTCGGGTTTAGTCTAGGGCGCAAATAGTCTATGTATCCATTAAGCAAGGTTAAAACGTCGGCAGAAAATAATAATGTATCAAATCCGTATTTAGCATTTGTCTTAAATATCGTCTGATCCATCATGCCATTCTCACCTATGGTATTCACCATTTGAACTGTAAGAAACTGAAAAGTGATTGGTCTGCATGCTTTAACCAGCAGGAATAGTACAGCTACTATAAAGGAAGTACTAAATGATAGATCGTGATGTGCAATACAAGCTTGTGGTGATGCACTGTATAAAATAATCTGTTTATACTTGTTTTAATGATAAGGTATTACCTTTTGTAAATCTGGCAAAGTTGCCCAACAATTTATACTGTTTAAATAATCAATACTAAGTAGGGTATTCCATTCAGTTTTTATTTTCCTGATTAAATATCGCTTAACTCGTTGCAAATAAATCTCTGCCACAACAAAGACGCAAACTGTGCTAGAACTAATGCTGCTAATTCTCCTGTAGTCAAGAACGTTATTAATAGAATTCATATGACCTCCAACACCAGAATTTCTTTCCAATGTTTTTGTAATTGCTCCACAAAGTCAGTTAACATACTTATCAATCCTATACAATAATCAAAGTACTGTTTCTGGAATTTCCCTACTTGCATCGTCGCAACAGAACTTTACACTTTAATGCAAATGTTATCTGCTTGAGAGCTTGATTTTCCACCACCTCCAGGACTTTTTAACCAGTTTTAAAAGTTCACAGATATCCTACATGTTTTTAGGAACATAGGCATCTTGACGGTAGATGAACGTTTCGGCAGTTTATATGTATTTTCCATTGTACAAAACGAAGAGAAAACCTTTTTAAGTCCGGTTTATTGTCAAAATAATAAAACCAACCAGGTCGAGTGTATACATGTTTCCTACATCCTCGCTTGCTTCGATAACCTTCACTATCATACTGATCAACGGGGCAAAAATATAAACCATTATCATTTGCTCCCAATTTTAACCGTTTAGGTTTATTCGCAGCACCGATTGCATATTTCCAATTATTTTTGTTTAAAACGCTTTTATTCATTACAAAAAAAATTCTTAAACATGGTTATGAATTTAGTTTTTAAAACGCTTATAAGTCGTTCGATAAATTACTCTCAAGACGATTTAATAAAACTAGTTGTTCCTCATTTCGTTTGGAAGAATAAATTTCTTTATTAAAAAAAAGGTACCCGTGTAAACGGTATTATAAATTCCGTATTATTGTTATAATAACGGTGTGTGTGTTCCGAACATAATAAACTTAATGCACTTATGGTTTTCTCTAAAGAGTTTTTAATTATCAAAACGTTATTTCGTTAGAAATGTCAGACAAGGGTGGTCCCAAGATGGTAGATTTGGTTTTTCACTGAACTAATAGGAACTTTTTTGGGATTGCTGCCAAAGAAACCCGGCAAATGCGAAACTCGCTGCGCTCGCTTCTTTTCCTTTGCTTTTGTTTACAGTTATGGTAATATACTTAGACATCATTCGACCTTATGTCCGCTTCATACATATGTATCGTTGCGTGTGAGCATATATAAGACTCATTAGATTATGCTACATATAAGAGTAACCATAGCAACCCATCAAAACAGGACTGATGATGAGTCTACTTTAAAATTTATCTAATTGTACTAAATGTGTGGACACATTATGGAGAGTAAAGAAACCAAGCCATTGCAAGATCGTTGAGATAGCTATAAAATTGAATACAATTAATACATGTACTATAATTGTAAGTACGTACTAATTAAGTTTTTAATTTTGTAGCTATCTCAACGATCTTGCGATGGTTTCTTTACTCTCCGTAAAATTTTAATATACATGTGTTATTATAATAATGTGCTTGATATAGAAGGTTGGTGAAAACTAGTCTACAGCCCTTCACATGAATTATGAGACCTTTTACGAATTTTAGCAAACAATGCACACCACAAGTTAAACGTAAATGCCGAAAATAGTGATCTATCTCCGAGATTAATCGAGTAGATTTAAGATCTGAGAACCTTTTGCAACTCGACAAATTTGGTTAGTACCCAGTTTCTTAGAAGCATCGTAAATTTTGGCGCAATTTGCCTTTCAAATCAAATTTTGAGGATTCGAATTTTGCGACAAATTTGCTTTGTCACAAATATTTATGTGAGGGCGTCTCTGAGAAGAGACGCCCTCACATTAAGAGATTAACGTCTCTGAATTAAGCAAACGATTCAAAATAGAAGTTGGCATTATTTTGTTGGATGTCCATATGGTCACTTGACTCTGAGTTCGTACTTGTGTGTCTATGTGCAACGATTTGTTCATTGCTAATAGAAACCGTGCTAATAGAAACTCTAACGTAGATGTTTAAACTTTCAACTCCATACAGTACGCTTGTAGCTGACACGGAAGAATGTTTTTGAGTTGTGTTGTTGCCGTGAGCAATAATATTGTAGTCGTAACTTGCAAACTTATTTTTGGAGTAAATAAAGAAATTTACGTATTAGTTTGAGCTGTTAAATTATTATCATTATTATTATTTCTTTATTTTACATGGGCTAAAAGATAATATAGCTACAGTCAAACTAATTAAAGTTAACTATTTACGCCCATAACAAAATCTAAATTGTATATAAAAAACTGTAAAACATTACCCTTTTACCTAAGCAACGGTTACCCTGTTAATTAGCAAAAAACAATATTTTTCTAGTTACCATGGCAATTGTTATTTATGGAAATATCGAGGAAGTCATATAAATTGCTGATGTTATTCACTAGAAGTTGAATTTAATATTATGAAAGTAATTAAAGAACTTAAGACTATTTTATTTGCTCTTGAGGTATGCACCACCCTTGTCATCAACATTTTATTGTTAACATGTTTATACCAACTTCGCCGAAAATTGAAAAGTGGCTATATTTTCATCGCTGCGTTGAGTATCGTATATACCTTAACAGCATTACTCGTTGTACCGATATATATCATCGAAGATTATGTGTACATATCTGATTATTGGAGAGGTTTTTGCTTCGTCGATGTTTGTTTATCTCAATTTATGAGTTTAAGCGCATCTTGGTTGATAGTTATCATATTCTTAGATCGATTAATGTATGTGAAATATCCGATGGAATACGAAACATACATGACAGCAAGAAGAACATTCATGGCATCAATATCACTTTGCACTTTTACATTAATAATATCACTTCTTCCAGTATTTGGTCTTCATCAAACATTACCCAAACGCCTTCTAGCATGTCCATATAAGTCCATCCTACTACCGAAACACATTATGGGAGTTACTTATGTGTATACGGTCATACAATCATTCTCGTAGCTTTGGCATTATTCATATTACTGGTTATTGCTCTCAGACAACTTAATGTCATAAAGAACTTAGCCATCGAAGATGGTGAACAATATAAGAATATGATTGAAAGGAAAAAAATTACAACAACTATTAAAATTGGTTTGATCATGTTCTTAAATGTTCTAATTTGGTTACCAAATAGTGTTCTAGTGAATATTAAATATTCTGGAGCTCACGTTATTGAAGTTGATAAAAATATTGGCTTAGCAATGTTAGGAGTAAGATTTCTTGGTGGATTGATCATTCCGTTGTTGTTGATTCTCAGTGATGAAACCTTGAGACTAAAAGCATTGTATCTATTTTGTTGTAAGTGTCCTCTCATATTAAGATGCGATGGTAAATCAACCTCGTCATCAAAATGTTAATCGTATTATGCCTAGTAGATAGGGCTCCCAGCAGAACCTAGAGGGGGAGAGTGACACATTGCTCCATAACTTTTTATTGAACCATGCTGCAGTGTTGACATTTGAGGCCAACACATAATTAAATTAACTTTTAAGCATAATTATTTTTTGATGACGTATTCACTTTTAGATAAAAAATTATTGAAGTTGATAAAAATATTGGCTTAGCAATTATTGTTAAAAAACACACACACACACAAAATGCCATAACATGTTTCGAGCAAAACTAAGATTTTCTTTTCTTTAAAATTATTCTTTATCACCTGTCAAATACGATCGATCGATTTTGTTTACAATCTTGAAAAATCGGCTGCGACTCGAAACAATCTGTTCAAAGGGAGCAGATCTTTCCGAGACCATTTTTTCAAGACCGTAGCTATAATCGGCCGGATTAATCGTAGCGTGTAACCGTAGCCTATATCTCGTTTCTTTCTTTCAAAACGATCCTGGGCTATTTATAAGACAATTAAAAAGAAAATTCAAGAAAATTCTCGTTTTATAAGTTATTTCATTTAAAAGTTATGAAACAAAGTGTGACAAGGACAGACATTACATCACGCCCCTCTCCTATACAATCATGGACAGAGTATATTAGAATAGTGGTTCTCCCAACTTTTAATGCTTTCGGGAACAACTCGACAGCCGAAAGACACGCATTGTAAATAACAGTTCGGATTGAAAATAGTTCCAAATATTCTGTCCGTGATAGACCTATTCACAAATACATGAAAACGAGGCGTTGGTTGCTCAAAGTAGACCTTGCTGCAATGCAATAACTAATAACTGTGTCCTGCACAAAAAGGAAGTTATTGCATTGCAACAAGTTCTACATTGAAAAATCTATCTTAAGACTAATACCCCATTTTTTATATAAGAAACGGCTTTAGAAACAGTACTGAATTTAGGTAAAAAAAAAAAAAATAGAAACACAGAACTGAAATTTGCAAACGGTAAGAAACAACCATATATATTTTTCGAGATTTGAACCTATAATTCGCATGTCGGATTTTATTCATCAGGATAAAAACATTTCTCTTGTTGCCACAGAAACAGAATACGTATATAAAAGAACGGTTTTGAAGCTATATTTTGTTTGGTTTTTATATTGTTTTTAGCAGTGCTATGCTACTCCTTAACCCTATTCCCCATGGGGGCATAAAGTGCCCGCGGCATTTTCATTTGGCGATAATTTTCTTTCTATTAATGGTATGGTATTGAAATTAGGTGACTATTCCCAACTTTTATCAAGGATTTTGACCATTAATTTTTTTGGAATTTTTATGTTATTTTTCCGGGGGTAACCTTATTCTGAACAGGAGGTAAATTTTTTGAAAATCTAAAATTTTGTTAAAATGATATCTGATGTTGTTAGGCTAACTTTGGAACTGATATGTGTTAATTATAGAAATACTGAATGAAATGTACAAAAGTATTGAAAAATACAGATTTTACAGACCAGAGTATAGATTTTACAGACCACAGAACAACTATTACTTATGACGTCATAGCAAGTACTATTGACGTCATCAACTCAAACATATTTATTGCAATGTGTTTGTATTGCGTTTTTACATGTGTACCAAGTTTCACGCCATAAGTATTAGTGGTTCGGAAATAAAAGATCACAAACTTTTTGCAATATTTTACACTATTTATGACGTCATAACAGGTGCCGGTGACGACATTAAATTCTAAAAAAACAATTTAAAACTGTTTACATTGACGTTTTCTATAAATGTACCAAGTTTTATGCCATAACTGTTTGTGGTTTGGAAATAAACGCCACAGCCAATTTAGAGCATTTTTCGTTATTGATGACGTCATAGTAGGTTTTAATGACGTCATCAAGTCAAAAAATTTTCACCAAAGTGTTTGTATTGATTTGTTCTATAAGTCTACCAAGTTTTGCATCATAAGCATCGGCGGTTCGGAAAAAAATGGCCGCGGGCACTTTATGCCCCTCCTCATGGTTTCAAACGAAAAAAAAGCCCGTGGGTAATAGGGTTAGGAAAGAAAGAAAAAACTTGAGTTCCAAAATACTGGGAAAAAATAGGAAACTCCAGTGCAAGGTTTACATATGACGGTGAATAGTAAACACTGTAAGTAAGGTTTCCATTGGACCGAAAATTCCTCGCTAAAGCCACAAGAAGACATTTCATGTTAGAAATTGACACCCCACAATGTCATCGTAATTCACCGTGGCTTTGAAAAGACTATCCCCTATTACTTATACTTCTCTTTTAGGTGGGAAAAGACGTACAAGTCCACTTGAAGAAAATACAATGAATAGCAATCGCAGAATAAGCACAGCAATGTAAATAAACTTTGATTTAAACGTTCACAGACGTTCGAAGGAGGATTAGTAATCCACGAGCTGGAAATTACGAGTTGCTAGATAGAAATCACGAGTTACCAGTTGGAAATAACGAGTTGAATGCGTGCACTTATGACGTGCCATATGTTGCAAAACATTTTATCGGGAAGAAGAGATCTTTCCATTTTCGTTTTTTTACGAGATAAGAACGTAATGTTTTCGGGCGATAGAATGTTCATTTTTCGGGAGATTTGTCACTTTTTCGCGAGATAAAGTCTGTTTTTAGGGAGATAGAATATGTACTTTTTCGGGAGATAAAATTATAATTTTTCGGGAGTTGAAACGATACATATTAGGGAGATAAAATTGTACTCTTTCGGGAGATAAAATTTCAGTTTTTCGTGAGATAAACTGCTCGAATTGCGAGGTTAAAAGTCTGTTCGTGATCACACTATACTATAATTTTGTGGTTAAAATAAGATTAATAATTTATGCCACGTGTTTTCTGTTTATTTTATTTTATCTCTACCCCTACTCTTAGCCCCACTACCCAGTTTCAAACAAGAAATACAGTAATTTGGTACAACTGCTGTTCTTGCATAAACGATATTCATGTACCGTAATGCCTCGATTAAGCGCCCGGGCGCTTATTTAATTTTTGATCATCGGGAGGGGGGGGGGGGGGGG
>JAULBZ010006120.1:0-12676 GCA_032360805.1 Neoturris breviconis
CTCCTAAAATAATTGTTTTCATTATTAAGTTGCTAACAAATTAGATTTTTCTCTTGGCTATTAACTGAAACTCGTAATGTAACAACGTTGCAACCTCCTGAAAAAAATACCCCTTACCCTAAATGGGTCAACCCCAACCTATAACTTCAGCTAATAGCACCACCCCCCTTAATCGAAGATTTTTAAACTACTATGTGACTATACATACTATGTGACATCACTTCCAACCAATGTAAAGGCTTCATTTAGAATTCGTCTAGTGGAGATCTCCATCCAGTATGCTGGCAGGAGATGTTGTTATATTGTTATATTTATCGTAATCTTAAGCATAACATGGTTTTGTGAAACCACATACATGTGACAAAATATAGATCCTTATTTAGTGTGTACATAATATATCTGTTTACAAGTACATGAAAACGAGAGTGTTGGCTTCTCAAAGAAGAAGAAACCTGTTGCAATGCATTGCAATAAGTTCTACTTTGAGCAATCAGCGCCTTGTTTCCATGTATTTGTGTATCATGTAGAATAAATTCCTCCTGCTAAGGTTAATTTTTGCTTGGATTGACCATCGCTTTCATTATTAAATTTAATCAACTGTTTCTATTATGTTTATCAAATAATTATTTTTGTCAATAAATTTTACAATGATTCTTAGTGGTCGAAATAAGGTCAAATAATGAGTGTGGAGGAGTGTTGCGCATAGAAAGTCAGAAACTATATTCAATAATCTCTTCTCCACCGTGATTATTATTTGCTCGAATTTCGACCACGATTTCTTTAATTTTGTCTAATTGTTCTTATAGAAGCGTTCAAGGTAGGAGCCAATACGAAAATAGCATTAGATGTTCGTGCACATAATAAATCTGGTTATATATTATACGTATTCGGTGGGGGAGATTTCCTATCGTTACGCATTAAGGCCAATGGAAAGATTACAGCTCAATGCAACAACGGTGGAGGGAAGTTCTCCGTCTCTGTTGAACCACCAACATCAATATGTGATGGTAATTTCCACAGTATGTTGCTTGTAAAACAATCGCAAACATTGACGTTAACTGTTGATGGAATAACAGAAACTGTGACAACTACAAAGCCTACTACATCAGCGGATACATCTTCTCCTTTGTATTTTGGTGGCGCACCAGGTAAGCTTTTACAAATGAAAGCACTGAATCAATGATCTTCCAATGGACTGCAATCCATTGCTTGGAAGATCGTTGACTTAGCGCTCTTCTGTGCAGTTTCAATTTTGTTGAATTATTTTCATATTTCTTTCTCAGTGGGCAAAAACTTGTTCAAAGTCCGCAGTAAAGGCGCTGGAACAACGTTGAAAACATTGTTCTAGATTCTTTACTGTGGAATTTGAACAGGTTTTTGCCCGTTGGGTTCATCCTACAAAAAACGGTTGCTTTTGAAATAAACTTTGGATATGATCATTTATGATATTGAATATATATATATATATAATCATCTGTGGAGGAGTGTTTGTTAGTATAGTTTTCAGCTGTAATAATGAAGACTACACTAAAAAAAACACGCTTCCAGCAGTCAGGCTTAAGAGAGAAATCGATCTTAGTGACAAAGAGTGATTTTTTAGCCTAAAATATCATAGTTATGCTCTAACCCAGTCGGCCAAAACCTGCTCAAAGTCAGAAAAACATATAGGACTTTGAACATGATTTCTACTGTCTCAGAGAGGAGAAGCGCCAAGTTTATTTGGATAAATAAACGCTGACTATTCCATTTTTTTCCAGAGGATTTTTTTTAAAACTCGCTGGGGGGAATTGGGCAAGTATTCATAGGCTGATGTCATAATACGAATCTCTATACTAAGTGGGCATGTAGACAAACAACGTTTTTTGATCTAAAATCACAGCTCTGGGAAGAACAGTACAAAAGAGTAGATTCTAGGACTGTATTCTACATACTTTCGAGACCAGAGGATACCTTGGGAAGAAATCTTTGTGGGAAGAAAAATTTGCGGATTTTGGCCATATCCGCAAAAACCTGTTCAGAGTCAGCAAAATAACGTTAATTAAAAGCTCAATCCTCAAAATTATCAAAATTGGCAGTCGAAAAATTTATTCTGGCAAAAACTTCTCTGGTCCGTCTGAAAAAATCGGAAGATAAAATGGGAATCGGGCAAAATTAGAACTAGGTAGACTACAAATTCATACTCAATGTTGTTTATGAAGTACAGAGATAGTATGTGGTGTGTTCTTATTTTTTAGCCTCAAATCTTCCAAAGAATTATAGTATATTCAGTGGTTGTATTACTGCTGTTAAAATCAAAGATAAGGCTACCAATTTCGTGAATGAAGCTTCTGTATATGGAGCTGCAATGCGTGGTTGTGCAGAACAAGAAGTACCCCTTTAGAACGACAACGGTGGGATTTCTATTAGAAGAAAAATTTCGTGCGAATGCCAAGAGAAGACATTTCATTGGCGTGTGATATCAATTTCTGCCAATGGAATGTCTTCTTTTGGCTATATTTTTCACCTAGTGGATATCAAACTTGTATTTTGAATTAGATTGTCTCTGTTACTTTTATGACATGCAGATATTTAGCTGGACAGTATGATCTCGATAAGTAAAACCTCTAGGGAACCAAAGAAGACAATTTCCACTTAGCAAATGTTCCACTTGTACGAAACTTTCGTGTCAAGTCACTGCACACAAAGGAAGTTATTGCATTGTAACAAGTTCTACTTTGGGCAGCGAACGCCTCGTTCTCACTGTTTTATGAAAGGATCTATTCAGTAATCAATCACGCTGTGTAAGCTAATGAAGAAGTCAATATTGATGAGTTCATACCCCCACTACCATCAAATTTCCAGGAAACATCTGCGTGTCAAGAGGTGGACAATGTACGTAATTAGGACTAGATATATCGGACATACTTATATTTAACTTTTATATTTTTTTCTTGTGTCAAAGATCTCACAATTGATTGGTTCAACCGCAAGAAAGAAACCAATCAATGTGCAAGCTCATTGACAACGCCCATCTTTTTATATTGCTTTTAGTAACTTTTTTAACTTCTTTATGCAGGCACCCGACATCGAATTAACCCGACGTTGATTTGACGTCGTGTGTCAACTAGAGTCGTAATGGCGGATCTCAGCTAGGCGAATTCGTTTAAACGAATTCTAAATGAAGCCATTGCATTAGTGGAAAGTGGACGTCATCTGTCAAGTGACTTCGCTTCCAACTAATGTAATGTCTTCATTTGGAATTCGCGCAAATGGGTGGAGACCCGCCTTAAATACTCAACCAGCAAAAACATGTTCAAAGTCAGCAAAACAACGTTGGAACAACGTTCAAAGAACGTTATTCTAACGCCATTTTGCTGAAATTGAACAGGTTTTTTACCAGCTGGGTAGCTTTTGGTGGATATAGTCGTGGATGGATAAGTTCTGTATAGCACATGCCAAGGTATAACACTCTCTTGCGTAGATTCTATCTTCGCTTTTAGCAGATCCCGACATGAATCTGATAGTATATGTTTTTGTAATCGATACAATATCGATGCGATACCGAAAGAATTTCCTAATTCTATCGGTTAGAATTAATTTGAACTGCAGTGTTCGTGGACTGAAAATTATATTCTTCAAAAACTGAAATTAATTGGTTCGTTTGATGCGAAGCAAACAATCAAATGCTCGGCTCATTAATTTGGAGACGATATTTGCTTTAGGATGATATTGTGGATCGGGAAAGTTAGTTCGTCTTTCCTTTAACCAGTGGGCAAGAACTTGTTCAAAGTCCCCAGTAAAAACGCTACTAGCATATTTGCTGCGGACTTTGAACACATCTTTGACGACTAGTATCCACATGATATATACAAACCGTGTGATCTGTAAGCCATAGATTTTATCAAGTTTTATATTGCTAAGCAGCTTTTACATTAACTTTTAATTATACGTTTTTTTAATATGATCATTTTTTGTAACATTTTTACACTTTTTATCTTTCTTTCGCAATCTGTTTATGAAGAGAAAAACCGAGATTGATATGGCGTTAAAAGAGCATTCTCCTCGTGAATAAAATATCATTAGTTTCTCCCCAGTTAGCAAATAGCTTGTTCAAAGTCCGCAGTATGACGCTAGAGGCGCCTTTAGTAAAGGCGCTTCTAGCGTCATTACTGCGGACTTTGAACATGCAGAGTAATTTCATTTATATTTTCCTTCAATTGGACATCTTTTGCGTCTTCAGGGTAGATTTACATAGGGCAAAGAATTCGTCGCGAAAGCCAAAAGAATACATACCATCGGTAGAAGTTGACGTCACACATAGTGTGACGTCGTGTGACGTCTATTTTTGCGAATGGAATGTCTTTTTTTGGTTTTCCCGGTGAATTTTGGACGTAATGAAAACCAACCTTTACATCTCATATCACGGGAGCGTGCTCCTTTAAGCTTGATTTCCACTAGGCGAAAATGAAGACATTTCATTGTTGGAAGAACAACACTTACCTGGGGATAATTTTCTATCGTCGAGGAGCTTTTAATTTATTTGGAATCTTTGTATAAAAAAATACAAGCGATTTTTAAACTTTATGATCGTAGTTTGTTTGTTTATTCTGAGATGTTGAGTCAAAATCATGCAATCGATTGGTTATTCGTATCGAAGAAACCAATCAATTGCAAGTTCATTGATAAAAATGCTTATTTGGATTGAAATACACCATTTTCACTCTCATAATGTGTGTTTTACGTATCATACCTTAATTAATCTAATCTAGTGTGCACCCAACACTTTTTGTCCCTAATTTTTAAGCGCGCACCCTACAAAAAATATAATGGGTCCTAATTTAGTGCATTTGCAAACACCAGTTATAGGAAAACTTCTCGAGAAATTTCAGCATTATTTTTATATTTTTTTCTGTGTGTTCTTTCTTAAACTGCTCTTAATTTTCTTTAATATCCTTTCAAAATAATTTAGAAGTTTCTTCGTGTATTTTCTACAATTTGCAGTAGTTTGAAGGTACAATTCTTGAAATTATAACCCTTATTTTTGAGTAGGGAACATTCAAAAAAGATAATTTTAATTAAGCTTAATTTAGTGCACGTCCTTCTTGAAAATATTTTTAGGGTTCTAATAATATTGCACCAATCTCGTTCTCAGGGCTTCTTGCCTTTACGAAACACATGAATCGAACGATATTTGCGCATTAGGTTAGGGATTATTTCAAAATTTTGCTCCAAAATCAACTTTTTTTTGTTATGGTTAAATCATCTAAAATTGTCAAAATTCAACAAAAATGAAACTGTGCAGAAGTGTGTTTGGTCAATGAGCTTGCAATGGATTGGTTTCTTCGATACGAAGAAACCATTCCATTGTAAGATCATTGACTCAGTACTCTCCTCAGTAGATTTTATTTTTGTGACGTCAAATCTAAATTTATTATTAATTTCTCAGACGTCTTCACTTAAAAATTCTCAATTCTCCTCATTTTTCACCCTAAAAAGGTGTGGCAATCCTAGAAATACAAAAAAACATATTTTCGTGGAAAAAATCGAAACCTATATCACGCGGACTTGTTCGTGCAGGAAGCAAGCATAGCCAAAGATTTTTTTGCAGAAAAATGCTTTTTATGTAATCTGTATGGTTCATATCGTTTTGCTTAAAAAAGTTCATTTCAACAGTTCTAATTTTAAAATTGGTTTCTCTGCAAACATTTTTTGCTTCAATTCTTAACTTTAATTCTTAATCCACCTTTAGAGACCACGTGTTTATATTACCTATCCTTGACTATCAAGAAACCGGAAAAGAAACTTGTGGCAAATCGTCGGGAATTCAGAAAAAGGTGTTATGTTAAGGGACCATCTTCAAAATTCGTCTGGCAGGGAAGACTACAAAATCGATGATCTTGAATTTGATTGGTTTCTTCGTACGGAAGAAACCCATCAATTGCAAGCTCATTGACTTAACACCCTTCTTCGTAGATTATTTTTTCTCAAATTTGTTAATTTTGGCTTCTTTTAAGATGCTGAAATATCTGCTTTTTGAAACAAATTTTGGAGATTGTTCCTAACAAGCTTGTGTCGGATTGCTTGTTATAATACTGTACTCTAATAACAATGAGTCAGCATTCTTCACAGTAAATCTTTCCTTATCGTTCAGGAAAAGAGACAGACAGTAGTAAATTCTTATGTATCCATATTTTTTAATTGTCGTATGGTATAATCCTTACTTCATCATATCTAGATAAGAAAATAACCCCTCGTCAATGCTTAAATAGTCTTTTGATGGTCCCGAGGACCTAGATAGCAAGATAGTAGAAACACAGTTAGCCAACATACGGAAATCATGGTATTACATTTGATAATTTGAGTTTAATAATACTCCAGTACTTGAGGCGAATGAAAATCTATAAAGGGAGTCTTCAATTGTGATTAGCGCTTTACTTACTTTTCGCCTCATGCTAAATCTTGGTAATAATTATAATGGAAAGAGTAAAATTCGTGCAAAACTTCTGACTTTTGATCAGCAAAATGAATAGCACAACAATTCAATTTTATTCTTCTCTAACTCTTCGGAAGATGTTATACAAGTGGTAAAATTGTTTTGGTGGGTATATTTTTATGGGGTCAGGGGGAGGGGGACGCTTGCACATGGAAAGCATTTTGCGGTAGAGCTATAGGTGGACTTATACTATGACAAGCTTGTGTGTTAGTTCAACCCAGCCGGCCAAAACCTTTTTAAAGTCAGAAAAATAACGTTAGAACAACGTTCTGTGAACGGGAGGGGGCTTAATAATGTTCTTCAAAACAAGGAAGTTGAAAAAGAGACTTCCTTGTTCAAAATGAACGTCTAAAATAGACGGCAATATCTAAAAAAGCGTTAAAAATATGTTCAATAGACGTCGTCAATAGATATTTCAGTGTTTTCACCATTTGGCCTAAAGTCCAGTTTGTTTGTCCAAAAGTATTTTGATGGTTAAATAAATGTAAAATATGTATTTCGACAGGTTTGTAAGTTAATTGTCTGAAGCATTAGTACAGAAATACATATTTTACATTCATTTAACCATTAAAGTACTTTAGGACAAACAAGCTGTACTTGAGGCCAAATGGTGAAAACACTGAAATATCATTGGATGAACAAAAAGACCTACTGTACAAAAAGAAAGTTACCTCATTGCAACGAGTTTCTATCTTAGACAGCCCAATGTCTTGTTTTCATGTATTTGTGAATAGGGCTTTGGTTTTGTTTATTTACAAGATAAAATAGCAAGCAATTAAGCAAGGGAGTACACAAACAATTCGTTCGATCATTCCCACAATTTTGGCAGGTATATTCGAAGAAGTTGCGAGAATACAGTAGTTCAAGTGATTTATTTGTGAATAAGGTTCTGGGAATCATATGTCAATAAAGCAAGGGAGTAAACAAATAATTCCTTCGGCTAATCTCACAATTTCGGTAGGGTATATCAACCATAGAGAACAACGATGCATTCTTCAGATAGTTTTTACAAGATTTCTGGAAATGAGAAATTAAGAAAATTAAAAACGAGATAAGGAACAAACGGTAAGAAGCCTTACTGGGGATTATAATCTGATTTAGACGATTTCAATTGGATAAAAGAATTAGTGTGTATCTCCTTGCTAAATCTCATTTTTATTTCATATGAGCTTTTACTGAAATACTGGTAACGAGTTGGGTAAAATAAATATGACTCAAGTATTAACTTGTATACAAAATCAAAACATTACATTTTTGACTTCGTAATGTTTAGATGTTATATTTAACTCGATAGAAACTAACAACAATCGATATACACGATCATTATCATAATGTCATTTATAACAGGTGATATCAAGCATATATTATCGATAAATCTAAAAACACGATACGATGATTTAACCGATCAATTTAATCGATTATTTATGATCAAAATGTTTATTATAAGTTCATTAATTATCGGGTTCGATTATTTTAACGATACCGTATCGTGTATGATACCGAGTCAGAGTACTTTAAGTGTAAGTTTTGTATCGTCCACTTGCTGGATACAAGGTGAGCAATATTTTTAAAAAACTTGATTTCCACTAGCCAAAATTAGAAGACATTCCATTTGTAGAAATCGACGTCACACACCCGTGATTTGATGTCTTTCTAGAAACGGGATGTCTTTGGGGGGAGGGGGTGGAAATGTTTTTATTCGATACTGCAGTAGATATAAAGAATATCTAAAAGAATTGTTTTAGCGTATTTACTGCGGACTTTGAACAAGTTTTTGTCCACTGTGATAGCTTTTTAGTATGATCTCATATTTAACCCTATTTGGTCAGGGGTTTTTTTGGCATCTGCATCTACTGGGCGAGATAAGCTGAACTTTTCAGACATTTCCAAATTCTTATTGGCCAATTAAAAATCTTTAAAAGCTTATCAATTTGCATTTGCGTTGGTGATAAGTCATTTTTTTACTTTTTACGCTATATTTCCATACTAAAAAATACTTTTGAAAAAAGCGCGACTTATTTAACGCGACTTATTTAGCTAACAGAACCTGAAAATAGATTATCCAGCAGACAAATGAGAGAAGGATAAAAATGTCATACCACCATGCGTTACTGATGACGTCACAGCAAAAGTAGTGACGTCAGTAAAAAAATCCATCCAAAGCGTTTCTTCTGTAATGGTTTACCGTTGTGCCAACATTTAAGTTTACAAAATTCAAAATGACGATTAAATTACTAAAGTGAGAAAAATTATACTTTTTAAAGTGATTCTGGAATACGTAATGCTAACAAACATAAAACAACAAAAGATACATAATGAGACGATTCGTTTAATGTATTCTGTTTCTTTGACAACTACAAAAACTTTTTACTGTCCAAATAAGTAAAATCCACGAGACAAACATGTGTTTAGAAGTTAACAGATATATGGTTGTTTCTTAGTAGTTGCAAATTGTATAGCCTGTGCTCAGTCCCAAACCACTATACTACTCGTTGTGGTTTGGAACTGGAGCTCAGGCTACAAATTTTAATGCTTTGTTTCTTATATAAAAACGGGTAGTCCGTGCATATGAGGATCTGGGACCGTACTCTTTTTTATTTTTATTTTTTCGCTCTGTGCACTAGTCTAGCTAATTTCGGTCGATTCCCATTTTATCTTCCGATTTTCTTAGCTTGATTTCTCCGATTTCGGTCGATTCCAGTTTTATCTTCCGATTTTCTTTGCTTGATTTCTCGTAGACCGACTATTCTCTAGTCTATCTGCTGACTCATTCATGGAAATGTGAAATTATATGCACTTTCTTTAAAAGCATCATCATTATAAGCATCATAAGACTGAAAATGGAACTACTTCTTGAGATCTCAGAAAATAAAAAGTTTAAAAAAAACCCAAATGTTTAAAAAGAAAAACGTTGATTAAACATGTTTATTTAGAGGGGAGGGTACCCATAAAAATCCGGTTTAAAATTAAGCATTATACTGAGCATCAGTCAAAATTTACTGATACTTATAACAAGTGTAGGAGATGAACATATGAAGGATGTATCACTATATTTTTTGCGTTGTCTTTCTACTAAATTGTTAACCCTTCATTAGTATGGTGTGGTCCCCCCTGAATTTTTAAATTTTGCTGTGAAAGTAAGGAAAATTATTATTCAGAAGGTTATTTTCTTACATATTTAAAAAAACTGCATCATACATTTGTGACTTTTTGCCCCCTGAACCTTCTAATACCTTCCCTTGAATTTCCGGGGGTACCCCACTATACTAAAGAAGGGTTAAGCTTGCTCTACTAAAACAAAAAAGGCTACAGATGTCGGATCAACGTCCAAACAAAATAAATTAAAAAAACGTCGCGATGCTCGCCCGATTCCCGTTTTATCTTCCGATTTTCTTAGCTTGATTCCCCCGATTTCGGTCGATTTCAGTTTTATCTCCCGATTTTCTTAGCTTGATTCGCCGTAGTTTGAATCACCGACTATTCTCTAGTCTATCTGTGGACTCATTCAAGTTCTTTCTTTTTTACCTAAAACGTTGATGTTAATTTAGGGGTGAGGGTACTCATAAAAATCCGTTTTAAAATTAAGCATTACACATTGATCTATTGTCAGGTATTTGTACGAAATCATATCTCTTTTGACAACCTCGTTCCCAGGGCTTCTTGCTTTTTTGAACACGCTCTTCCGTGTTCGAAAAGACAAGAGACCCTGGGAACGAGGCTGCTCTTTTGACTCGACATTCTATTTACGTTTAGGATTTTTCATATATCAAGAGTTGAAAGACCAGTTACAAAGTAGTGGCTACTATGGAATACCAAAAGATCTGAAGTTAGATGGTATGTACGAAGGTACCAAGCATTTGTGCAAAATAATTCCAAGTAACAAAGAGATTTGCATTCCTATGACTAAATCGTACTATCTACAGTACCAATATATGACATTCTTTACAGCTGCTATCACCGTATTGTATTATTTCCCCTATGTTATTTTTCGATTAGTAAACAGTGACGTAATCAGTTTACGTAAATATATGACCAACGAGACAATGGACTTTGATTATATCATTAAAAATTACTTTGATTATGGTGTGAATTCTAAAGTACGAATGCGAATAAGAAATGTTGTGAATATAATTGTGAAACTTCTTTATATCGCTGTAAATATTATAGCTTTTATTTTCACCGATGGAGTTCTTGGTGGGGGTTATAAAGATTATGGCATAAAATGGGTACAATGGGCAAAGGTAAAGATGTCCATTCAGAATGAGTTTGCATCACGTGATGTAGCAAAGCCTGGGAACCAATTATTACCGTCAATGGGAATATGTGAAATACATGAAGTTTCACAAGATGTTTTATCTACATTCGTCAATTCAAATCGAATGGTATGTGAATTATCACCACATATTTTGTATCAGTATTGTTTTCTCGTTTTATGGTTTAGCATGGTTATCGGAACATGTGTATCGATAACTGGATTATTCGGATTATTAATCGGATATATTACTCACTTTATATGCTGTTACAAATCACTCGACAAGTCGACCTACAAATTATATAGAAAAATGACACTGCGTGAGAGAGAGTATTTGGAGTATGTTAAAGCGAAAAATGTTGAAATTTACTGGCAAGTTATACGACGATTGAAAGCATTTCGTTGTCACGTGGAAGACGACGGGGATATATTAAGTTCATTAAATTCTTTTAAAGATGAATCTTCAGAGCAACTGGAATTTTTATAAATTGAGAGTGTGTTTGGAAGCATGAAAGTCAACAGAATGCTGTTCTGGTTAACCTGCAGATATATAAATTCTATACACAATTCGCATAGCGTGTTACCTTTACCGTAGTTGATTAATCATTATGCTGTTGAATGCATTGTGGAAATTAGCTTCGTAGAATTTTTTAAGAATTAACTAATACCAACTAAGACCTATTTGGATATTTCATTATATTAAAAATATTCTTCATTTTTGTCCTTTTATGAAACAAAAAACAGAATAGCACATACGTCATTCTTTTTTCATTTTTAGCAGCAACCCAAATTAAAAACCTGCTAATAATTATTTCTCAATGCGAAATTTAATATGGTCAATTTAAAAACTGTCAAGGGAAATAGGATGGAAATGAATGGGATTTTAACTCCAGTTAAAGTTTGTCTCAATACACTCTTCTTCTTTTTTATAAGCATTCGAGCATAATGAGACTGAAATTCCACCCAACAAATAAGCATGACTTAAGCATAATACCCAGGCTGAAGACAAGCCAACTCTTTTCATGGTTATTACTTTACTGTACATCATAAAATCCGGTTATAAGCCCAAATCCGGTTATAAGGCCGTCCGGATATAATCCCATTGTTGCCTGTTTATACTGTTATTCTCGTTCTGATCCTTCCTTACCCGTAGTCCTTATTTGGGGCCTTGGCTCGGTTGCCTTTCCGTTGGGAATCTAAATTCCTTTGCCTATTCCTTAGTTCGATCTTTGCCTGTTGCCTGTGTTCCTCTGTTGTCTTGCCAGTCTTAAATTTTTGCTTGCGAACATAGTGGTAAACCAACGCTACGCAACCCTTAAATATTGATTCTTCTAAGTAAATACTTTTGATCTAAAACGGGTTTATGTGAATTTGGTAACTAGGGATAATTTCCCCCTAAGTGATAAAAAACAATTTTCAACAATGTTTTTGCCCTCTTATTTTATTTAGTTAAGTGTTGCCCTAACTTTCTGGAAAGTTTTAACACTACCGCATGTCTGTCGTTAAAAATCCATTTTATTAGTTAAAATCTCGTTTTTTGTCGTAATTTACGAACAAAGCAAATACGGCGAAAATTCGTGTTCATATAAAAAACAAAACAACATTAAAACAAATGTTAAAATGTTCTGATTTCTCAAAAAAATATATACCAAGAAATAACGTTTGTAATGATGTGAAAATCTATTCTGCTCATAAATTTAAGCCTTTCGCATAATCATAATCATTGCCGAAAGTTTGGCCACAGATGTAGTGGGTGATGGATTCAGCTTCTAAGGCGAATCATCGGAACACGAGTCACAATTTTCTTAAGATGTTTTCCGTAATACGAATTTAATGTGTTGCCATGGCAGCCGGTTTTTTGACAACTCGCAACAACATATTTTCAATATATATATATATATATATATATATATATATATATATATATATATATATATAAATATCTCAACACA
>JAULBZ010006121.1:0-12676 GCA_032360805.1 Neoturris breviconis
GAAACGACTGCCGTCTTATCCCACTGCAATGTATTCATGGTATTCATATTTTAGCTAAGTCTATTTCAAAGCTTCATGCAATGCAATGGTTTCCCACTAAGAAAGTAGAGGAAGATAATACATCGTAGTTTATATCTTTGTATTATAGTCTTCCTTTCTAAAAGAGTAAACGCTTGTATTTGAATTTAAGTAGTAGATATGACATAATAAATGCCTTATTATGTCAGTTGCCTTTGAATATGGTTCATATTGACTCGTATTTTTCATATCTTGTCTCGTCTAAAGACTCAACAAAATATGAAAGACTTGTCAATATGAAATCTAATTAATATTCCCTTCGTTCTTCACTGCAAATATGAATTACGCTAATAGCAAATCATATATTCTACTCATCTTTTGCTATATATTTTGTAGTAATTAATTTACTCAGTGTTAGAAGTAAATAATCACTGTGGAGGAGAGATCTTTGGGCTTTCAAGCTACAGTTTTGAACACTAAATGTGCTTCTCCTTAGTGATTGTTTGTTCTTATTTTGAATGCTGTTAATCACATCCATTTCTTTATATTTGACTATATGAATAAGTCTCAAAGTAACTGTTGGAAATCACCCGTGAAGGTTTTTTGAGTACAGTTTTGAAAACTGTTACTTGGAAAACATTTCTACGTAGGCAATGTCTGACAGTTATTTTGTGGCTTGTATGAATGAGATCTTACTTGTTGTGATGTAAGTAATCATTGTAGAAGAGTGATTAGTTTCAGGTTTTATAACCTGTAGCTATGCTCAATGATCCCTCCTTTGTAGTGATTATTTACTCTTATTAGGTCTTTCATTGTATATTTATTAACAATGAATCTTAAACTTATATTATTTAGGAAGCGTCACTTCATGGAATAATTGGGCTCCAGGTGAACCAAGTGATGGAACAAATAATGAAGATTGTGCTACCATACGCTATGATGGATCAATCGATAGGCGCTGTCATAATATGTATTTATCTCTTTGCGAACGAGCAGGTAGTATATGCAATTTAGTTTTAGATTGAGGCAGCCTTTACATGGACCGCTAAAATGAGTTTGACTCGATATGAAATTCCAAACCTGTTTGAAAATTAGTTTTGTTTACATAAGTATCTCATTTAGGTCAAAGTTTCATATCGAGTAGAACAACCTGAAATATGTTGCTTTCTCTATGTGTAAACAAATATTCTCTCACAAGATGATTTCTTTATAAATCTTTTGTTGTTATGATGTAATGAAAAATTTATGATAGTTTTAATTATAGATAATTATGAATGTAATTAGTCCTTAATGGTTAATGTATTGTGTATTCCCATATGCAATTAAGTTTAATGATTTGTTGATAATTAAGTTTTCAGGTTTCAGTTCATTTTAGGGGTCCATGTAAAGGATGCCTAATACTGTAATGTTTTTATATCCAGAAATTATTGTTTATATATAGAGTGCTTTATCAACATAAATCAGCTGCCATTCTCTTTGTTGCCATAATTATAACATAACTGTATAATTAGTGAAGTTTGATTGGTCATGCAAATTCTGCAAATAGCCATTTCTTTGGTGCACTGAAATGCAATGATTGGATTTTCTGAACTTGCTGCAAGTGAATGGTCTACCTACAACATTTACAAACATTGTTGTATTGACATACAACATTTTGCTATATTGTGATGCTGCATGAAATGTTTCATTTGTTTAGCCTACCTACAACGTTTGTGGTATGCTATTCTATTACAATTTTTTTGCATTTACATACATCATTCTGCTACACATTGCTGATAAATGCAACACCCACACCCATTTTATTTTCTATTTATTATTAGGATTTGTAATAATTCCCGTGTTTACTATGTATTTACTTCCACGTTTTCTAATGTTGTTATAGTAAGGAAATGTTTAAGAATGGTTTCAAGTACAAAAGAAATTATAACCAGCCTAGAATCTATCCAATAACTTGTTCCTTCATAAAATTTGAATGGAACAATTTCATTTTGTTCTTCACACACGCTTTTGCAAAAAAAGAATGCTCTTATTTAAACAGTAGAAATTTTAATTTGAACGAACTGAATTAAAAATGATGTTTAAAATTTGCCTACCTCAGTCTTGCATGAAATGTTGTACTTCATGTTGGGGTGGATACAGGAACTCAAGAATTTTGCGTTCTGTTGCAAAAATGCTGCATCAATGTTGCATTCATTTTGCCAGCACTTTAGGGTTCATTTTTTTCATACATAGAATAACAACTTACCTCACCGTTTCAACCGCCTCCACCGTGTATGAAAGAAATGGAGAATAACAACTCAGTTCACTGCGTGGAAGCCCTTTTTAAATAATTATTATTTACTTTTTTTTATTATTAAATTATTACTGTTCGGTAAACTTCGGTTCTTCAAATTTTGCGTTGTTACTTTCGTTTTCTCTTTGTTTTTGCGTCAGCCCTGTTTGATTTGCATAATTATGCAATATTTTCCCAAGCAACATAATTTACGCAATTATAGCCTCGTTTTCGCTTTGCATAAATCCCATACTTTCAACCGAAAATGATACGAAAGAAATAGTATTTTCTGTGCATTGAGTTGAAGAAGAGTTTGACCGTGAAATCTAAGATGAAATCTTTTGTCTCCACAAAGTCCACCGTTTGTTCTGCTAAGTGAGCAGAACAAACGGTGGACATTTTTTTCCCACCAAATGCATGAAAGAAATAGAAAAAAGTAGAAACGGTGGACTGAGTGGACATTCTTATGTATGAAAAAAATGGACCCTTAGTTTCAAATGATACCCAATACCTCAATGCGGAAATCTGGTGGCAAAGATCTAGAGCATTTCTCTTTTTTCTAATTTGTAAAATGCACTATAAGAATGTCTTCAAGAGGTACTTTCAAAATAAATACATACTGTATGGTAGACCTAGTGCACTTGCAGCATGAAAATATAGATCGTTTTATGTCTCTATCCTGCATCATATGTCTCTCACCTATTGTGTCCAAACATTCTAATCTGCATTAGATTTAACAATAGTAGATTGTCCAGGTGTTGTTTCTTTGCTTTGTTATCAATAGATTATAATATAACCAGTCAAAGCATGTCTCTGGAAAAAAATAACAAAACATATAGGAATAGCACTTTTAAGGTTCTTTCCTGTACCTGAGGTCTTAAATTTCTTTTGGCTTTGTTGATGACCATGGTTCTCTTCTAATCTATTGTTTCCTATTGTAACACTTCCTGTCGTTCTCTCTTATATTTTACAAATACTTACAGCAGAGCTAGTTTTTTTCGTAAAAAAATTTAAAATCTTGGTCTTTCATTCACCATTTTTTTAACTTTTTAAAAGCTTTCTTCGCTGTCCCGGTTACGTTAACATTGGAATAATTCGTTGCTGTTAAAATAAATGAGAAAGCCTCGTTTTGGTATATATCTGGCTGTAACTTAGTTATGTAACACTGCAATGTAAACAAAAGATCAAATCAAAACATTGCATTGCAATGTAAACAAAAGATCAAATCAAAACAAAAATATTCTCGGAATAGACAGCACTTTGAATTTTGAATAATTACTATGTCAAACAACAACAATATATCTTTTGTAGATTTCTTAAACGATTATGGCGGCGAGACAAACCGATTTTTTTAATAAAATGAAATCGAGGCTTTTGAAAATGGCAGCCACAGATATTGGTTTGTTCTTTTTGTGAAAAACGCGAAAGTGTGAAACTTTTCTCTTTCATTTGTAAGTTATTTTTGTTATGTCAAATGCAGCCTAAAAAGTTAATTAATTAGATATCTAATTGGTTATTGTATATAATAGTGAAATGGTCATATGTGATTTTCAGTTATTATATATATTAATTACTTGTTTACTTTAACCAGTAAAATATTATATATGTGCTTGTGGATATTTGAAAAGTAACACCTTAGTGTATTGAGTTTATAATATAAAATGAGATTTTTATGAACTTATATAAAAATGGATTTACACGATGCAAAATTCCTCTCAAAAGCCAAAAAAACACATTTCATTGGTAGAAATTGGCATCACACAATTTTACCGAGAAACATACACTTTAATTTTATACCTTTGTTATTTATTTTCCAGCTTTCCTTTTTTATCTTGTGTGTAAGTTCTTTCTCAAAAAGTCAGTAAACATATTGATTATTTGCATGGATATTTATTAAAGAAGTAAGATGTGACAGTTATTGCTTCCCTGCCGGCACATGATGTTTTTTAACGTAAAAAAGACGTTGTTTTGACATTCTAACATCAAAGAACGTCTTTTTTACATTAAAAAAACGTCACATGCAAAAACGTCACATGTCTATTGGGTGGGATGTACTTTCTCCGATGAATAGCACAATGGTCAAGATCAGAACAAATTATCAATGTGGAGGAGGGATTTTTGAGAATAGCATTAAGCTGAAGCTATGCTCAAAACTACTCCTACACAGTGATTATTTGCTCTTTGACCAATGTATAATTTTTAGTTGAACCTAACCCATGCAATGACAATAATCAATTTCATTATGGTTCGAACTGTTATTATATTGAATCAACATTAAAATCATGGGAAAGTGCTAGAACCAATTGTGGGCAGTTAAATATGCATTTAGTATCAATTTTATCGCCTGATGAAAATGAGTTTTTGGAAAGCAGACTTGTTGGAAGCCCACATTGGATTGGATGGAATGGGACGCGAAATGACGGATATTATTGGATACATGGTAATTATAGAAGTATCATCCCATGATATTAATTACTTATTCTTTGCAAATGATTAATGCTTTAGTGGCCGGAGCAAGGGGAAAGGGGTTATTACCATAATTTGCTCGTAGTTTCCATGAAAGATTTAAGGTAAAAGATGTGAACGCAATTTGTAGAGTGATTCATAAACACATAAGAATATCAGGAGACAGCAAAAGTTAAAATAACTGCCCGTTGGCTGATGACCAGTAGTTATTTTAATCTCTGAAATGGATGGATATGGTTAGAGAAAAGTTGCAGGCTTGGAAATTTGTCATAGAGTCATGGAAAATGGTGATATAATTGAAATTAATATTAACTTAATATACTTATTTATAATTAACCTTTTACTACATTTTTTGTAATTTATTTTCACACTTGTGTTGCTTATATTTTTAATTTTGATGCGTACTGTAATCTGTACTTGTAAAATAAGTGCCGCAAAATTTCCAATGTTTGGATTCGTCTACATGAAGCACCGATCTTCTCAGAACTTCATCGAATATAAGAACGTTTGAAATATTTCTTTTCAAGCACAAACAAAGAATACAAATAAAGGTATATTTTGCGCTGTATAGTCCTAATCCAATTATGAATCTAACATTACTAGCCAAATCTAAGCATAAGGAAGACACTACCATTTAGTTTTCATATAGGACATGGAGACACTGTTTAACAAATAAATCACAGGTGTACAAAGTCTATATCTTGTATATTCGTATCATTTATCAAGATAAAAGATTAAAAAGGTCATTGAATCAATGGGGTTTGTTTCTTATTATAAAAAAATACACAAAGAGTCATAACACTGTTTTAAAATAGAATAGATATAGAAATTAATGTACTTAAGGTACAGAAAACTCCTGAATCCAAAGATCTATTTGCACTGGACCCACACCTGGCCTAAAATAGACAAATATGAGTTATTTCTTCAATTGAATACAAAATTTTATAAATTTATAATCCAAAATAAAGCATTTATAGACCAAGAATGGTTTAAATTATTTGTTTGTATACCATATTCCTCGATTAAGGCCCCCAGGGCGCTTATTTGTTTCTACAGTTTTAGGCGCTTATTCAAGGGGGTGCTCATTTAAAAACATTTAGAAAATTGAAAAACGTAACTAAATGAATGTAATACAGATAATGTGTTGTTTCGTATTACCAGTTGTCATACAAATTTCATGTTTGTTACTTAAAAATATGTGTATAAACAGAAAAGAAAAGAAAGTTTGTTTTTATTAGTAAGTTGTTCTTTTTTGAAGGAGAAGAGGAGAGGTGCTTATTCGAGGGGGGCTTATTTAGAATAATTCTAATTAGGGGGCGCTTATTTGAGGAAATACGGTATAAGCATTTGATATTTAAGTCATTCTATTCTGACTTGTGAAATATACTTTTTTCATTCTGATTTCCATTTTTGCAAGCACTTAACCTGTGCTTTCAGGATAGGTATAACAACTTTGATCAAAGTAATTTTGTTAGCTGCTATGAAGTACCAAACATAGCAAAAAGTTTCAGATTTTGTGAGTATTTTTCTACTAAAAATAAAACATAACTGTTTTTATTTTCTGTATGACAAAAATCCACCGCAGCGATTAGTTGCTCTTATTTTGTACACTGTATATAGAATTTTCTACAACAATTACGTTCTTTCAAGTCATGACCCATAACTCTTGATCCAAATATGGTATTACTAAATGTAAGAAATGGTTTAGCACCATTGCTTTTGCAGTTTAAATATTATATAAAATAATATGGTAGAGAGAAGCGGTACTAATATGGTACTAATATAGCTATGGAGGAACAACGGGCAAAAACCTGTTCAAAGTTCACAGTAACATGCTAGAACAATGTTAAAAACGTTGTTCAAGCGTCTTTACTACTAACTTTAAACAGGTTTTTGCCCACTGGAATGTGTTTGAATTTATTCTAATCAAATATGACCAGATAAATATTGTATGTTATTATAACCTTAGAAAATATCCCTGTCACTTGGGCCAATTGGGCGAACGGTGAACCAAATGGTTTCATTAATTCCGGCTATTGTGGACAGCTTCATCCAGTTGGTACATGGGATGATACTGTCTGCTCTGAAACAAAGAAATCTATATGTAAAAAATCATTATTAGGTAATGTGTGATATGTAGTCAGTAGATAAATAGTGTTCAAGAGGGAGTTTTAAGCATAGTTGCTGGCTTTGTACCCTAAATCTACACTAAAAAAACTACTCCTTTACAGTGATTATTTGCTCTTATTTCAAACACTGCATCCAGTATTATAAATTATTTCTAAAATATTATAAATCTGTAGAAGCTTTAAAACGCTCTATGAGCTATTTTGATCTTACTGGAAATAAAATTTTAATTCTTCTTCAGCAATCTTGCAACAGATTCGTTTCAATCCGTTGCAAGTTTGTTGACCTTATAATACACTTCTGTACAGATTCATTTTATTGAATTTTGTCAATTTTAATTGATTTAGCCCTACCAAGCGAAATTTTGAGATGGCCCCTTACCATGTACTTGATATTTTAGAAAAATGTCCAGCTGGATGGAGTATGTTTAACAATATATGTTACAAGCTGTTTACTTCAAATCATAACTTTACTACTGCACAAAGTACTTGTGTTCAACATGGTGGTCATTTAGCATCTGTACAAAACGAAGAAGAAAATTCATTCCTTCATAAAATGATAGCAGTTTTAAATACAAATATTTACTTAGGAGCATCGTTAGAAGGATCCTGGAAATGGACTGATGGTAAAAATTATCTCTTAGTGAGGTTTCAACTCACACCATTCTGAACCTAACCTACCGTACTATAACGTGTACTTTGTATTGATTCTGCGATCAGTGTGGTGTGAGTTTAAACCTCACTAAGTTACAGGTAGTACCAGAAGTATCTGTGTCCCTCAAAGTCAGCACATTGATTTATAAGAGTTACTAATATTAATATTTCCCTAATTTGCATGTTAAAAAAAGGAGTGTTAATTAAATTTTTAAGGCTTTAGAATAGGTGTTATTGGAATGGTGGCATACATTTTGACAGGTGCTAGAACATTTAAGGTACCTTAGGATGAATCGCTAATAATAGCTGATCCAGCTGATCAGAGCTAACAGATTATTGTTTGTTAAATTGAAGGAGCTGGCGAACAGCATTTGACTTGCTGGAGTGCTTTGTTCATGTTTCTTTGTTACTTTGATTCTTCGTTTCTTTGTTTCTTTGTACTTGATTCATTTTATATATAATGGCATCAGCTCAGAAAGTTATTCAGTTTTAAAGTAGTAACATTTTATGTTCTAATGATTATGAAGAGTGTACAAATCTCCATGAAATATTTTGAATTACACCTTTGACTTACATTGTGTCTCCCTGAGAATTCTGATCTTTATATTTTATTTCTCTGATTTTAACCCACTCATCTCGTCTGTAATATTTCTTTCGCTAACCAACAAATGTAAATTCAAGAGAGAACAAATGCAAAAAGTTCTATAAAATCAGTAAGAAGAAGCATTATTTTCATTTATTGCTTTACAAATTATGGCGTATTGCTTTTGGAAAATATGAGAAGTACTTTTAGTGAATAGATAATTCAGATTTAGAATGTACATTTAGAAAAAAAAAAAAATATTTTTGTGTAATTTTCACCGAAGTTACTCATTAGATATTTTTCTTATGCTGTGTTTACACGGTCAGATTAATCGAATTTGACATATCTGATCATGTAAACATCGCAAATCTGGCGATTTTTATCGCATCATTGTCTGATTTGATTTTTAAAAAGTGGGACGTGTTCAATTCTGTCCGATTAATCTGATGAAATATCAGCCAATCATGTCATCGTGAAATGAACATCTATTGCGCTGTGCAAATATTTCAAGACTGTAGATCGCTGGAAAATGCATTTCTGGGAAAAAAATTTAGTTAAATTCTTCTTCATACTTAGCTCTACCTTTTTGTCTTCTGTTTCTTCTAGGACATTGTGACATCTGCGCTATTGTGCTTAAAATCGAGAGTTCGAGAAGAGCACGCAGGATCTTCTGAAAAAATGTGGAGAGTTAAAATCTATGTGTGATAGTCCACTTTAAGGGGATTAATTTTTGCAAGGATTAAATTTCGCGAATTTTAGGCATTTTCGCGAAATTACGTCCTCACAAAAAATTTGGGGAATGCCCAGTCGCGAAAATAAATCCTTGCAAATCTTTAAAAACGGGCTATTTGCGAAATTAAATCCTCGCAAAAAATTTGAAAATTAATACTCAAATTTTTCTTTCTTTCTTATTCGTTGATGTTGATGTCTGGGGAAATCAGAAAGGCAAAAAAACCCACACCAGTAAACTGAACACAATCTCGTTTTTTCTTTAACCGTTTTATTTTCTCACAAAGTGCCCCCTTCTTCCCCAGCTAAACTTTTTTTTGAATAAATGGCTTATATAACTATTTTATCATTTTCTAGGATCATTTAAAAAAACAATTTTTTGGTTAGTAGGGATAATGTTCCCCTCGCAAGCATATTTTTGACAGGTGGTAAAAAAATATTTTCAATTTTTTTTTTCTTATTATTTTTGCCTGAAAATCATTTTGGTATATAGTTAGTTTGCAAAGAAAAAAATTCACCTCAAAATTTTTCTGCACCACCTTTGTTCCAGTTATGATGTCACAGTGAATAATGATGTCTTAAAAAAAATTATGTTAACTACAGCATGGTTCCATAAAATGTTATGAAGGGGGGAGGGCTATTTAGAGCCCCAAAAAGCCCGGTCTGAACAGGGTTAAGATAAGAGTGAAAGTTTATTGCAGCCAAAACCATGACTAAAAAGAGGCTCCCTTTCCTTCTGTCAAAGATTTATTAAATGTATTGTACAATAAAAATCTGATCGTGTAAACAGTTAGTCTGATGAAACCAAACTGCTCCTCTTATCCCTTTCTTTTCACTTTTATACATTTGAAAATTTACAGAGAAAGAAAACGAGAAACAGTTTGGGGAAACCAAGCAGGAAAAATGTGACTACGCTCTGTACGCTTACACAAAATTTTGTAAACAAATGATTTGGATGAACAACGTTTATATAAAACACATGTTTGACTGACGCTCTCCTCCAGAGAGTTTATAATCTCAAAACTAATGATTATTTACCAGGGATAATAAATTGGATAGCTTCTCTCTGTTGCTTATCTAGTTTTAATTCTTTAGCAATAAGAATTTTGTTCTTTTGATCACAAAAAAACATTAACAACGGCTTCATAAAAATAACATTCGTAGAGAAGCGCCATGTTTCTTATTTGAAGTGATTCCCCTGATTATTATTTTTAGTTTGTTAATTTATCTCATGATTTTGAAGCGGTAAAAAATTTGAATATTTAAGCCAATCAGAGAGCGGATTTTAAACAATATAGAAGTCAATGGATTTCTTTCCTTCATAAATCTGAAGGCAAAACAATAGATTCGTAGATCGTATTTATTCCCGTTTCCTCAGACTGTTGGGAGATATATCACAGATAACAAAAATATACTCCCGTACAGTTTGGCTCTGTCAGACTAGTAAACAGTAGGTGATTGTCAGATTTTTATTCCATAAATCGATTTTGATTAATCGATTTTGATTAATCTGACCGTGTAAACACAACTTTAGGGGGAAAAGTAATATTATTACTGTTTACAACATCTGCATGTAAATGATTTAAAATGTAACAATTTGAAATAGATAGGATCTGATAAACTGACCTACTATTTTACTCAAAGATGTTACTCAAATTTTGGGTTAATATTTGAGCAAAAATTAAATTTGCCAGTTCCTTTAAGCTTTTTCTAAATCTATCTGTCTCTCTTAACCCTATTTTGACCTGGAGTATGGGGCGGATTCTGCTAGGGTATCAGTTTTTAGCCCGCCAAACAAAGTTTAGATGGGCTATTGCTATCACTTTCCCGAAGTGCTAGTATTTTTTGGTATCGGCATGTGTGGCAATATTGCAGAGCAGCTTTCCAAAAATATAATGATTTCGTCTATTTGGTCCCGAGTTTTTGGCAAAAAGGGTACAAATTGAGTTTTTGGTCCAATGGACTGAAAAGGCATGGTACCAGCCTGAAATTTGGTTATGGCATTCTAGGCAATATTACGAGACTGCTGGCCAATTCTTCTTCAATTTAGTTTATTTGGGACCGAATATCGTCAAAAAAGGGGGTTTTTTTAAAGTGGAGACTTTTATGAGGTTTTGACCACATTCACCAAAATAACATGCTAAAATGATATGGGAGATGTGGAGACTTAGAAACGTTTTTAAAGTAGACACTTTAAACGGTGTTTATGCTTGATATGAAATTATGCTACTGTCCACCACAGAGTTATAAAACAATCTTTGTAGCAAGTGTATATTGCTCAAATTAAGTTTTCTTTGAGTCAGAAACAGCTCTCCTAGATGGGTTCAGGGTTTTTAAAGTAGATATAAGATATATAATGGTCAATTTTAAAGCCATAACCATATATCATCAGATGTATAGGCCTGTGAACCTTCTCAAACTCTTGTGATTCTGCAAAATAGCTCTGTGATAGGTTTTCTTTCGTGTTATATGCAAACTAGATAAAATTAACATTAAGTAACTTGACAAAGTCTTTCTGGAGTTACTTATTAGTGACCACGAGTGTCCCATTCTTTTGTTGTATAGTATTAAAAGCACAAATGTAAGATTAACCATACTTCTAGTGCTCATTTATTTTATATCTGACAAAATATCCTTATAATGTTAGATAACACCTGTTTCTCTACCAAAAAAGTCATGTTTTTTATTTTAGAATGATCTTTTTATTTTTTTAGGTAATCTTTTTCAGTTTAATAATTGGGGTTCTAATGAAAACATTGGTAACCCAAATGAAAATTGTGTGCTTATGAGACATCAGGATGGAAAATGGATAGACTTAAATTGTGGTTATCAGTATTCATTTATTTGCAAAACACATGGTAATATTTTCCTCGGGGTCTCTTTTATGCTTAATATTAGATTGATAATATTTTACTCACAGAGATTCTGTAAAATTTGCCCTGTCCTAATATCATCAAATTTCGGTGGGTACTGCTATTTTAAATTGACTGAAAATATTCTGAAAAATCTTTCCTTCACAGTGATGACCGGCAGTTTTTTAACTTCTGCTAGTGGTAATATTATAACTACTGTGTTGGTAGAAATGTTCTGATTATTTTTCAAACAATGTTCTGAGCATTCTCTTTAATATTTTGTAATCAATGCTTCAGACTAAGGGACTCCAAAATTCGTTCCAAGAGGAAGTGTGCTGAATCAATGATCTTGCAATTGATTGATTTCTTTGCCTGGAAGAAACCAATCTATTGCAAGCTCATTGACTTAACGCTCCTCACTGTAGATTAATTTTTCTCAAATTTATCGATTTTGACTACTTTAAAGCTGCTAAAATATCTGCTTTTTGAACTAAATGTTTGGAGATGGCTTCTAAGTGCTGACCGTTGAGCGACTGGTTTTTTGGTTTATGTTTCTGCGATTTGGTATTTGGTATTATTCTCTGCAGCAACAAGCGAGATAGATTAATGTCATTAGATCGTGAACAAAATGTTTTACTATTAATTCATTGAAGTTATTTTGCAGTTTTATTCCAAGTTATGATACTCAAGCCTAAATATAACTATCAGACATCACAGAGAGTAATAATCACTGTGGAGGAGCAATTTACATTCATGGCTTCAGGCTAGAAATGCTACCCCTGTCAGGCATCACAGAGAGTAATAATCATTGTGGAGGAGCAATTTACATTCATGGCTTCAGGCTAGAAATGCTACCCCTGTCAGACATCACAGAGAGTAATAATCACTGTGGAGGAGCGATTTACATTCATGGCTTCAGGCTAGAAATGCTACCCCTGTCAGACATCACAGAGAGTAATAATCACTGTGGAGGAGC
>JAULBZ010006122.1:0-12674 GCA_032360805.1 Neoturris breviconis
GGTCCTTGCATCCCAGCCGGCAAAGTTCTTTGAACGTTGTTCTAACGTTATTTTGTTGACTTTGAACAGGTTTTTGCCGGCTGGGATGTTTCAGAATATTTTCAGCCAATTTGGCTTTATGTTACTGTCGCCACAGGTAAAAAAAAACAAGTTATGCAACATTAAATCACTTATGACTAGTTCTTTTAAAATAAATTTCTGCATGGAAATTATAGTGTAGAAATTAAAATCCAAACACTGTAAAACATTGACTTTTAAGTGCATTAGTGCATCCAATAGATCTATTCACAAATACACGAATACGATTTGTGCAGCAAAGAAAATTATTGAATTGAAACAAGTTCTACTTTGAGCAGGCAACACCTCGTTTTTATTTATTTGTGAATATGTATCTAAACGTCATGTAACAGAATTTAACTTTGGCCACATTCTAGTCAAACAGAGTCACTGTAATCATATAAAAAAATAAAAATGTCAATATCTGGGAAATTAATACGACGTTATCAAATTAGTCATAATGCGAATTCTACGTCAGATTATCAATTAAAATGAGGAATAACTTTTAATAATATCTGCCATTGCGTCTAATCTTGAAGTTTTAAATTTACATGGCTTAAATTCCGATGAGATATCCAAATGCAAATTAAATTTCCTAGTTATTGGAAGAAAAAAAAATGATATCATTTCAATTGTGTGTAGGTGTTTTAAGTTTTGCATGGACATTTACCATTCCGGCTGTTTTTTAAGTTAACCGTATTTTGCACAGGGTATTTGGTAAACATATATTACACGGGGGAGAAGGCAAAAATGCGCTACCCCCTTTACTTTTGATCTAAATACGCTAGAAAGTCTAAAAAAATTCCAAACTGAGTTTACTATAAGTACTTGCGATTTATGTAAAACATAATTCCTAAAACATTTAATATTTTGCTGACGTCAGCGTTTTTTTATTCAAAAAAACAAAAATTTCCTTATAATTTCACTTATGAAATTTGAGCAAAAAACTAAATCTCTACAATAAATGATATTTGCTCTATAAAACACAAGCTCGTGCCCAGCGCCTTTTGACTTTTTTTTTATTTTTCTCCGAGAAAAATAAGAAAAAAGGTCAAAAGGCGCTGGGGACGAGCTTGTATAAAACAATGTTTACGTACAATTGAATGATATTTGGGGTGTAACCAGCAAACAACACGTACTTTTTTTTTAAAAAAAAAAAATCAACTATAGTTTTTGCACCCTGGACCAAAATCAGGGCATGGTTATTCACTTTCAGCATCAACATTTCCAGAAATTTTTCAACTTTCCAAACCGTAACTTAATTATAGAAGCTGACTTAAAATTTCAAGTTAATTTGTTTAGACGTTTGAAAATTACGGAGATAAATCTTTCAGGTAGGGCATTTCCCCCCCCCCTCCCTTTCCCCGTGTTAAATTAAAAACATGACGTCTCGATTGGATAAATACTAGTACTCGGAAATATATATATGGTCACTTCCCAGTGGATAAAAACTTGTTCAAAGTCAGCAGGAAAGACGTTAGAACAATGTTTACAACGTTTTCAACTTTGAACAAGTTTTTGCGCAGCAGTGGGTTGAAACAAAATATGAAACTGATTCAATATTGAAACTTACGGATGTCGTTATGTAGTCAAAGCAGGTGTGAGCCAAATTTTAACGGATCGACTGCTAAGATCTCATAAATTCTAACATGACATAAAAACTATCCTTTAATTAGAGAGATACAGTTGCTAATTATTTTATTATGAAATAGAATTATAATAGCTAATTAACTTTAAGCTTAATTGCAATGAGGTGATATCACCACTATGATAAACAATAGAGTACATAAAACACAAGAAGCATAATCAGTAATACGAGGCATGTTCAAGCATACCATTAATGCTTGTGTTTTAAAGGTCGTACAAATCCCAAAAGCAATCTTGTCACCCATAATTTTAAAATAGGTTTAGTTGAATAATTTCTCCAACCTCGTTCCCAGGACTTCTTCTCTCTCGATGTTTAACAACTCTCAGAGATAAACGGGACGAGGTTGGAATTTCTCAAAATACGAAGTTTTTAAAGCTTTAATACAGCCCAAACAGCAAAAATATTACATTACCTCTCATCAAAAACATGATTCTTACTTTATATTAAAAGGTAAAAAAAAAAGCTGATTTAGTTTACATGTTTCCCGAATGACTGCCTGATGTTTGAGTAGTTCGTATGCCCTTTAAGTTTTTAAACGGAATATTAGATGCTCATTTTAACGTTGTATCAATGTCGATCGACGTTGTGTGCCGGCACAGGAGAGAATCTGCTAGTGTTGACGGGAATATTGAAACTTACAATTTCTGATCACTGATCATTTTTACATGATGCTTTCTCAATCTTTATAGCCGACAATTCTAAAAGCATACGTTTGTTTATAGTTACACTTGATCATAAGGGAAATCTCTGTATAGCGGATACTGCAGTTCCAATAGTGTATGACATAGAAAGGTTATTTGAAATATGAACGGTCATCCTATGGTTATCTTGTATTCGCAGTGAGCAATAACATGTTCAAAGTCAGTAGTAAAGACGCTAGGACAACGTTGAAAAATATACGTCTTTACTTCTTTTTTGCTCACTGAGTTTGTCACCAGCCTACACTCTCAATAAGCGTCAAAACGTCAAAACGGCAAATCTTTTTGATTTTGATTAGAATTCGCTACCTAGCAGGGTTGGTTATTTTAACCCTATTCTGGATGGTCTTCTAAGGGCTCTGAATCTACAAATTTTAATAGGAACATGCTATAGAGTTGAAACTTTCCAGACAGTTAATTCAACATTACTTATGCTGACATCATCAGGACCAAACAGGTAGTGCAAAAATAATATTTTCAGGTGAAACAATCTGTCAGAATACTTTTCAAGCGTAAAGAAGAACAAAAAAAAACGTTTTTGAACAAGAAAATTAGCAATTTTCATTAATTTGGTTGCTAATGGAAAATTTTCCGCAGTTACCAAAAAACATTTTTTCAAAATTATTTATAGATAACTTGTAGATGTCCCTAAATTTCTAATCGTAATAGCCATTTGTTTAGAAGTTATAAAAAAGTTTGTGTCCCCTCCGTCCTGAATAGGTTTAAAACGTGGCTAAATTTAACATTTTTCTTAACGATTTCTCTTTTCTATGGAATGTCGCCATTAAGTAATTAAAATTATCTTAATTAACGAGTAATCTTGTTACACAATTAATTGTTAGTTCATTCTTTTCGAATTTAATGATGAATTTAATAATGATTTTTTTTTTTGAAATTATCGATTTTTATCCATATCGAGCCACGTCCCTGGAAGCACTGCCGTCTACCTTTGCCTCTGTAAAATGATTTCTGCTATGTTTCAGGGTAAATAAGATAGATTAAGGGTTGCATCACCCATCAGGAGTATGGTAAAGATCTAGAGAGGGGAAAAAAGCATCCTCTCTGGTAGTAGTGATCACAGCCTTAAAAGGAGGGCACGCTTCTCACTTATCTCGCATCACATGCTAAAAACAAGTGGAATCCAGTGTGCGAATACTTGTTCAAAGTACGCAGCAAAGACATTAAAAACAAGTTGGTTTACTGCGGACTGAACAAGTTTTTGTCAGCTGTGAAATAACGTGTTTTGCTTTCCTGTTTATGTCTTATATTTCCAATATTCTAACTCTTTGTTCTTTTTTATGTCGTTATTACAATAAAAATTATAGAAACATGGAAACAGAATCTCACATCACTCTGAATAATACTTCTTAACACTGAATATAGCTATAAAAGAATGAAACCACTAATCTGATAGGCACAAAGTCGAGTCAATTCGCTCGCAAAGGCGACGCCCGATATCGGTGATTATTGCGCCCTATTTAACACCCTATTAACGTTTTATTTTGCATCAGAATAAGCAAAATAAAAGGTGTGCAATAATAAGAATAATATATTGCGTAAAGGTTGGTAACCAACAAATTCGCTGCGAAAGCCAACTGAAGACATTCCATTGGTAGGAGTCAATTTCTACCAATGAAATGACTTTTTGGGATTTAGCAGCAAATTTTCCGCCCAGTAGAAATCAACTTTGAAGGATACGTGTTCGAGTTTCCGTTCATGACAACACAATTTGTGTAGCTAGCGCTTTATTTCGGATCATACTCGGTTGCCTTTTTCATTTGCATACATACCAAGGTGAAACACTATCTAAAGAGATCTGATTATATCATAGCACGTGTATCGTATAAATTATACAATCATATCATAAGTACCATTGTTCCCAGTAGGCAAAAACCTGTTGTTCTAGCGTTTTTACTGTGGACTTTGAACAAATTGTTACCTACTGAGTTGCTATAACAAGTTGCAACATGAAGATTGGCAATACCATATAAGAACATAACCATGGTCATGTCCCTTAGATTACCTTTGCAGATAAGAGATAACGCGTTACATAAAAGGATTACATGCCAAAATGTTGATTCTATTACATAAACAAATTAATCCTTAGCCTACACAAACATCGTATGTTACGATTGGTACTGTGATACAAAGACAATAGTGCGATACAATCTATTACTTTTTACTGTTGTTTGTTTAATCTAATGATCAGGTATGTTGAAAGGTCCTATTCAATTGTATGACTTATATAACAATTTTTATTGTTTCATTAAGTCGTTGTATTTTTGTAAGATAAGTGTTTGTATAAATAAAGCTACCAATGTTGCAATTGTCACAAAGCGATTGACTAGCAACTAGTAAAGTACAACAGCACTGAAGCAGAAGAAAGTTTTAAAAATGTATTTTCAAATCTTTGCAACTGTTCTACTGGCATATGGTAAGTTTATTATTCCTATATTTTCGATTAGTAGGCGTGTTTATCACTAACGTAACCACTACATTGTTATATTGTTTCATGATTTCATGAATCAGTAACGATAATTTTAATAAACTTCAGTTTATGGAAAACATTGACTTGAAATTATTAATTCGTGATATTTCGGAATATCGAACGTAATTGTTTACAAGATTATTGAATTGTTACATCTTTTCGTATTTTCTTACTAACTCATAACTCGTATGATGATCTTTAACTGTTGGTGGGGTTTTAGTGATTACTAATTAGTCAAATCGATACAGATGCTTAGTATAGTGCTCTTTCATAACCATTCGAACCCTTCACAATGTAGACAAATTTAATTTTTTATCATTACAATACTTTTTAGTATGGATAGACCTATTCACAAATACATGAAAACGAGGTGTTGGCTGCTCAAAGTAGAACTTAAGTTCTACTTCCCTTGAGCAGCCAATACCTTGTTTTCATGCATTTGTGGTTAGGTCTATTTGATACATTTATACATTTTGCCTATAGGTTCTAATTTCTGTTTTATAATTTGCTATCAATTCATTTATTTGAGTTAGTAGAACATATTTCTATGTGTATTTCTTACATTATAGGTGCATATTCATTGGAATACAGTACTCATACTGGACCAACTCCACCACCATGTGCACGTAAGATTATATCAATTTAGATTTTTTGTCGTAAAAGCAAAGGATTTTTCTCAAACCACAAAAATATGTTTATGAGCATACTGGTTGCCATTTTTTTTTTTTAATACAATTCTATCATCCGGTTAGTAAAATTCAAAAATATTTTCTGTTTAATAATCAGATGCAGTTTTTAGAGTAATTTCTTGAAGTAATTTTTTTTAAAAAATTTGAAATGAATGAATATGAAGATGCTTCATCTTTGAATAATAGTCCTTTTCATAAAACAATGGAAACGAAGCCTTTGTTGTTCAAAGTAGAACTTGTTACAATGAAATAACTTTGCAATAAGTTCAATTACAGTATATCTTTTGTAATATTCCTTCACAAAAATTATGAACATGATTACACCTTTTTATTCAGCTCGAGCCGGTTCATGTTCTAACAGACAAGATGGTAATTACCCATACATTGCTGCATCTGATGGTTTACCTAATGATCATTACTTCACACAATGTTCAAATGGACTAATGTTTTGTCAACCATGTTGGCCGTTGAGTCTTGAGTTTAGTCCACAATGTAACCAATGCTTGTACAACAAAAATGGTAAGTAACTTTAATTTTTATAAATTTTATAAACTGGGCAGTTAAAAAGAAAATCGTGCTTCCGGTGAGAGGTATGTTAATTATACTACTTGGAGGTTGCATTAAAGCTTTAAAACTTCATAGTTTGAAATGGTGAGTAAATTTTCCACTCAGCATTATTCTAGTCCTGGCTGAACGGATTGCTTTGAGTTCGTTTGACCTACACGTTAAAAAAAATGATTTGCTCTTTTACTATCAGGCATTTTTATACTTTTTTGTAGTGTTTGCATTACAATACTTTCATTACATTTGTCACAATTAAACCATTCAATCAATATTTTTGTTGTTGTTGTTTAGATCCTTGTTACACAACTGATACCTGGACATCAAAAGCACCTCGACCATGTCCCGATCTTTGCCCTGGTAAAGGATCAAGTTTCCGTGGAAACATTGCAGATCCAAATGATAAGAAACACTACGTTGGATGTTGGGACGGTATTACTATGGGATGTGTTCATTGTCCTGAACCGTTAGAATTTAACGAACCTTGGAATGCATGCTTGTATCAAGGCGAACATCATACCCAACCTATACCTTAAGAGCTGAAACAAAGATAATTGCATAATTTTTGGAGTCGGGAAGTGTATAATAATGAATGAATGAAAAAATGTGTATTTTATAGGGTTTTCAGTATAAAAGCCGTTTTCCACTTCAGAAAACTTTCCGCAGAACGGAAACAAAACGGAAAACGTGCACGCATAAAACGAAATATAGTCATCATATTAATTTCTATGCATGCGCATTTTCCGTTTCATTCCGTAATGCCGTACATTTTCTGAAGTGCAAATCCAGCTTAACGTCATTGTAATGATTGTAATGGAGAAAAGGAATTAGTAATAGTTTTGTTTAATCATTTCTTGTTTTTTTTATAAAGCACTTATAAAGGCGGAGAGATTTTGTACCTATTTACCGACGAATTTTCCCCCGAAAAGTAAGTAAGTAAATAAGTAACAAAAACGTTAATCAAAAGCAAATTTTACATAAACAGCAGCAAACCTTGTGCTTGCCTACCAATTTCTGGAAACTATCCAGAGAGACGAATTCTTTGACTGACTTTGACTGAAGATGATTCTAAGCCAATGCTTTTCTGAAAAGAGTTGTGTTCGACTCTTTTGTTTTTTATACTCGCCATATTGGTTTAAATGCTTCCATGGCGAAGTTTGTAAATACATGCTTTACAAGAAAATATACTCTGGGTTTAGCGTGGTTCAATAGGTTTAGTGTGAATCAATAGGTTTTCCTAATGGATGGTTGTCGTATTCATTTTCCTGAGCATTTCCTCATATGAGATGTTGAAATCGTTCAACACAGCACACGGGCATCGAAGATGAACTGTCTCAAGGATGTTATTTGCGTCCATATTAGCGGACAATAGTTAAATGCCGAAATTATAAAACAGTTACAGAGAGTTTTTGCCTTCGTTTGTGTTCAAAAACCTCTAAGTTGTTGCAAAACTCTTTGTCTTCTGATTAGCTTTCCTGTAAAGATCTTGTACGTGTGGCCAAAAACTAAGTTTATTGTGTAGCTTTATACCCAATAATGTTACTACGTTGGAGGCATAAATAGTTTTATCATCTATTTTAAGACTTAAGTTGGTGTTTCTTCGAACACCAAGAAATAATACCTGGAACTTTGACGGATTTGCGACAAGGATATTAAACCTGGACTAGTCTATAGACACCTCCACATCACATTCAATTTTTTTTACAATTCTCTCCATAGACATGTCGCATACAGAGAGCGTATTGTCATCCGCAAAGTTCCAGATATTACTTTCATTTAGGAAGAGCAACATATCATGAATAAGTATATTAAAGAAGATAGGGTCAAGGATAGATCCTTGGGGTACCCCTAACAGTACAAAAAACCATTTGCTTAAAGTGGATCCTATACGAACTCTCTGTTTTCTATTACTGAGGTAGCTGTAAAGAAAACGTAAACTGTTTTTTCCAAACTATAGGCCTCCAATTTCGCAATGAGTAGATCATGTGGCAGACAATCAAAGGCTTTCGACTATTAAAATGGCTCCAACTTTGCCAGAGTTGTCTAGAGTCCGCTGCCAATTATTTATAAGGTTGACACAGAAATTTAGACAGTTTATTTTCAAAATAAGAGGATAACTGTTTGAATATGATTTTCTCCAAAACTTTGGATACAGCTGGAAGAGGGCTGCTGTAGTTCGACTTATCAGTTGCATTGCCCTTTTTATGGAAGGGAATTATTTCTGCCAATGCAAGCTCACTTTGAAAAACACATTTTTCTAAGGCATTGTTAAAACAACAAGTTAAAAGAACAACAAGCGGAAGTTTCTTTATCGGAATATTACCACTAACTTTCTTACTACGATTAAGCTTTAAGATCTCACTATAAGTGTCATGGGTGCATATTTCTGTTAATTCAAAACATTCCTTATTGTGAACTGTTTCCTTAATAGTAAGAACATTAGGGTGATCAACGTACTTTTCAATAGCCAAATCGGTCTCATCAACAGCAGAACCAATAAACTCTTAACTTATAAAGTTCATTAGTGATAGTGATGAAGTACAAATTGAATAAGGGGGCAATGTGCTTATCATCCCATAATATGGAATTTCCCTCGACAAGAAGAATCCTTTCCTCGACAGTATCACCTTTGTTTGAAAAGAAAGGCTTACAGATTTTCAAAAACGATTTAGAATTTTTGGACAAATTTATGTTTACACCAGTCGAATAAAGTTTTCTTTGCTTTTCTGTTTAGATTAACAACCAAATTCCTCTGTCGTTTATAAATAAGCCCAGTCATCAGGATTTTTAGATCTAATGGCAATATTTGTTAGCCCAGACCTTTTCATGATTTCCTTCTTTCCTACATGGGACTGATTATTTGGTTTTTAACAGTGCGTGTCTATCTAACACGCTGGTGAAAACTGATTGATATTGATTATACTCAGTAATGCAAGAGTCCCTTAAAGAATATTAAGTCATGCGAGTAATTTCGATTAAAAGGTTTGTATGATCTGTATAATAATCGTTTAGGAGGCAACTTCATCAATGTTGTTTTTAACATCGTGTAAACTAATACAGGATTTAGGTAATCGCTAAAGTAGCTAATTTGCAACTGTGGCCGTTCGAGCGACCAACATGAAAAGTGGAAACCGGCCTTTATACGTCCCGCGTCCAATGCGGTGTATTTTTACAGCGAAATTTAAAGCAAACCAAAAAGGAAAAAAAAACTTGTTCAAAGTCAGCTTTACAGACGCTAAAACAAGGTTGAAAACGTTGTTCTACCGTCTTTTCTGCGGACTTTAAACAGGTTTTTGTCTAGACTATTAAATTGTCTTTCTCGTAGGCATTCGGGAATAGTGACCTGATGCAACGGGAATAGTAACACAGTGAGTACAAAGCACGAATGCGAAAGACTATAACAACTCGGAATTCTTCATGATCTTTAATCAGACCTGTAGAACACTTTAAATCAACTCCCATTGACGGGGGTGTTGTATTTTTTATATAAACAAACTCTCCTTCGTAATTATTTTACACACATTAAGTATTCGCATGGGTGATTTTGTAATTATAAAGTATTGTGATTATAGCCAATAAAAATCGTTGTAATTGTTTTTACACAATAGGTTTCAAAAACTCTTATAGCATGCAAATAATATGCTCAAACACAAGAAAGACTGTGGTTAAAAAAATAACGTTCTGTAAATCAACAACACGAAATATTAGTATTTTTTAATTTTAAAACTTCCACGCTCGTTTTATTTAGACAAAAGTTAAGGATGCTCTATTACAGTCCGAACCAGCTTACACAAGTGTAAGCACAAACAAAATAAACATCATGGCTATATTATGGCAACGTATCAAAATAATTAAGTTGTTGAATTTTACAAAATAGAGTAGTATATAAATTAGTTTGGCTTCATCCAAACTGTATGGGTTTATCTTTACTACGTTTCTTTTATATTTGTCATGGGTCCGCAGCTTCTCTTCCTGAAGACTTACAAGGTAGGGTAGGCAAGTTCAGCCAGCAGATTACATGCTCCCCCATAGGTTATTATCGTAATTGACGGCTAAGCCAAGCAGAATACATTGATAACAATTTACACAAAACTCTTTGTACTTTTCAGTCCTGACAAAATTCCTATGATGAGAAGAAAAATATCATAAAAATTTGGAAGAGAAAACACGAGGGATTTCAGCGAACTAACAAACGAACGAGCGAAAAACATCTAGCTACGACATTCCATTTTGAATCTAACAGTTCTTTCAAGTTTCTTGCTTGTTTTTTAATAAACCTTGCGTACGCTTTAATGCTACTATCTTTTTCGCTCCAAGAACTAAATGTATCCCCCTGAAATCTTGCTCTCCCCACTACGGCACCGATATTTCAAGATTTTGGCTACAAGATGCTAGAACGTAGGTGACCTGATCACGTGATATTGTTCGAGTTTTTTATAATTCCTTGTTTCGCTTCGAGATTGTTGCGTTAAATATCAAAATGCAATGGCTTCCGTGGCGGTTAGACGTCTTTACTAAGGGCCCATTCGTTTGGTAGCATTCTGCATGCAGTAGATGCAGAAATTGCAGCAGTTTTTATTTCTTTGGTCATTTCACTGCATTTTCTGCATGCAGAAAACAACTGCTGCGCGATTTTTTTTGAAAAAATAATCAAAATATTATCCGTTATAATCATCAAAAAGCTCTTGCGATCACTATTACATCGCTAAATACTCTTCTGAGATCAGATATGAACAACCTAACAGCTTGTTTGACAATAATTTTCCTGATCTTTGTTTCGAACATCGCAACACAAGAAGATTTTATCATGCAAAAACATAAGGTGTATTTGTTTTGGTCGACCGAATCAACCAAATCGAGTTAACTGGAATATCTACAATTCGGTCGATTTAAATCGTCAACCATCGTCGAACAAATCAACCAGCCCTGTAGCAGGTTGATTTGGTCGATTGTAAACAACCTCATCGACCGTCGACCATTGTATGACGTGCCGTATGTATGTTTTTATTGTTAAAGCATATGGCACTTCATCTTTCCTTTACACGTGCGTATTGTGTACATATCTGGTAGCACTGCACGTAGTAACTACGTAGTAAACACATTTCTTAAATTATCTTATAAATTATCCGTGAGTTACTACATGAAAATATGACTACCAAAACAAAAACGGCCGACGGTCGATGGTTTTGCACCATTCTTGATGAATTTAATCTTTACCAAGGTGTTCAAACACCAACAAGAACAACCGAAGAAAGAGCCACACTAATTGACCACATCATTGTCAACGATAAAAAACTAATGAAGCATTGTGATGTTTTACCATGCAATTATATTAGTGATTCTGATGGTCCATATACGCTCCTTAACCTTCGAAATGAACGCTATGAACAACGTTATAAATATATCAGAGATGAAAAGAACGTAGATACAAAAGCTTTTCTCGAGGATATGAAACACTTACCATTTAGTCTGGTTTATAGTGTTGATGACCCTGACGAAAAACTTAGTATTTTTAATTCTTTAATTGCAAACTGTATAGATCAACATATACCCATGAAAAAGATTAAAGTTACACGCCCGCCAGCACCATGGATGAACGATCCAAAAATAAAGCAATTAAAATTAACTTGTAATCAAAGTAGATATGACGCACGTAAGTCTCACAATAAAGACCTTTGGGTCAAATTCGAAAGGCGAAGATGAGTTTCTATCGAAAAGCGTTGTCAACAACTAGAGACTTGGAAAATAATAAATAGTGTTCTCCATCCACCACCAAATCGAGTGAACATAGATGTAAATAACCTAAATAACTAAAAACTGATAATACGCAGAATACAATACAAAATATTAATACATCATAGTATATCGAAAATGACATCATTAACAACCAAAATGGCTTCAAGCTGCAAAATGTTTCTTATGACGACGTAAGGAAAAAGCTTAAATCTCTTCGTAGCGGCACTTCTACCGGAAACGATCAAATTCCAGCACGTTTCATTAAACCTATAGATGACTACGTATGTTCTTCACTCACCCACATAATAAACTCATTCAAATAAATTTCCTAAAAACTTGAAAATCGCTCGAATTGTTCCTGTTTCCAAATCAAATTATCCAAATGATAAATCTGATTATCGTCCTATATCAATTTTACCAGCTTTATTATTTACCAGCAATATTTGAGAAACTAGTTTCAGACCAAATGCTAAAATATATAGAAAATTAACACATTTACAAAGATACAGTATCTGGTTTCCGACGACGATATAGCACAGGCACAGCCATTATAAAGTTAAGAGATGATATTCGCAAAGCTATGAATTCAAGTGAACTTACACTCTTAGTTATGATCGATTTCTCAAAAGCTTTTAACAAAATTGCTCACCAAATTGCCATAGCAAAACTACACAAACTTGGCTTCTCAAACTTGTTCCTTCATTGGGTATCTCTCTGGTTGAACCCAATACGTACAAATAGATGACAAGAAGTCGGAGATCTTACCATCAACCCATGGTGTGCCACAGGGGTCAATT
>JAULBZ010006123.1:0-12673 GCA_032360805.1 Neoturris breviconis
CAAATTGTATTGTTTTCAGATGTTTTGAAATATTACTGAATGCACATTGCTGTAATAAATGTAATTATTAAAAAGTGAAAGCTAGCAATATTCACTATTTTCGATGGATTTATTATATTCCCATTAAGGCGTTTTACAAATTGCATTAGATTCTAGGCATATAATCCTTTAGAGTATTGTCAAATGAAGACTTGTGCCATTATCAATGTCATTAGACGTAATGGCAATATTCTGTTTCCGAAAAAGTAAGATTTATCATGGACATATCAGATGTTTATTACAGTCCTGGCATAATTGAATTAGTGTTAAGGCGTTTAAATGTTTAAAGGATTGACAAATATTGATCAACAATGGGCATACAATATTTCCATTAACCCTAATAGGAGTCCTTTCTCACCCACAAAAGGTGTTTTTTTAATAATTCTTTGGACTAACGTTATCTGCATAGTTCTATTTTACATCTTCCGGTCAAATATCTAAGCTATACCTAATGAGAAAGTTGAGATAAAGGCTATATTCTGAAACCACCTGGAGCAAAATTTATGTTATTAAATTGCATTTTTTCTTTAAACATAATTATGATTATCTTAAGTTGCCTTTGGAAATGAAACTTGTAACTTTGTCTAATGGTGAAGGGAATCATTTCGTAAATTTTTGTCACGTGACCATTCCGCTTTTTCCAATTTTTCAAATTTCAGGATTTTACTCTATTTTTTGGCATTTTTCTCTTTCTGCTTGAATTTTGTAAAACCCGTAAAGTGCGCTATGCACAAGTTTATTTAACAATACTACAAATGGCTTTCGGTACAAGATGGAAGTGAAAGATTGTTGACTTTGGATCTGTATGACTTTTTAAGTGTTAGCTTGTGAATAATTTAATCACGTGTATCTGTAATTTAAAATGTGTTAATAGAATATATAATTAAATCACAGGGGTAATCACTGCCAGCTCAATATAATGCTGAACTTGACCACATTAAAACAGAAATGCGTGTTGTATTACTACAAAAATAGCAATAATTACAGTGAGACCACTCGGCAACAGACACCGTCACCAATTTTAATTTAATTGTCTGTCATTTGGGGATGCCCGTTATTGTTGTCACATATAGGGAGCAGCCTTTTAACGATTATTATCATCACTTGGCTGTGTCCAACATCGTCTTAAAGGGTTAGTAGGTGAAAAACTATACTCAACCCTTCAGCATCTCTCTCACCGTCGAAAGGTCTCTAGCCTCTCTCTTTTCTATCGCTATTTCCATGGTAAATGCTCTCACAAACTAAGTACACTCCCTTGTTCCTCCTCGCTTCTCCAAATTATTTTCAAATAATCTTTCTCGACATTCCTAAATCTCGTTGTAAATTTCATAAAATTAGCTTCTTTCATCGTACCGCAAAGCTAAGGAACTCTTTACCCCATGATACGTTTCCGTATAATCTGGCGATATTTAAACGCAATGTAAATAAATCTCTAAGCTCTACGAATTTGTAAAATGTTTATACCAAATTGCTAGATCTATATTTCTATTTCTCTTTATACCAATTTCCGTTTTATATTTTTTATTATTGATCTGGTTAGGAATAAAGTTTAAGACATATATAACCTATGTTATGTTATGTTGCCATCTCAGAAAAAACAGTTCCAAAGAAGATTACCAAGCCAACGATCTTGCAATGGAATGGTTTCGTCTATTTAAACAAACACCAATTCATGAGAACTTGGTGGACCTACTCATTTGTCCCTTATGCAGCAATTAACTTTAACAAAAAATAGGACAGAATAAGTCCTATATAGAACTACGCAGTTAATGCTTATATAACTATCATTTGGAAAACTGTTAAAGGAATAACCACCTATCATGGCCGATTTGAGTTTTCATAACTCGTGCTGAAACTCATTCCAAAACTGGCGGTCGCCAGTTAGAACACACGGCGGTCACTAATAACTCACGGCTGTCAATAATATATTTCAGTTAGTTTTAAATATCAAAGTACGAGACTTGCATTAGTGGCTACGTTTATGTAATTAATGTAACTCTCTCTAATAAAGCGCTATTTAATTCAAGACTAGAAAACGCGTGATTAAGTACTCTAAAGTATCAAATAAACTGAGAGACGCTTAATGTTAGAAGTCAAGTTAGAAGCCCAGTTCGAGAATTAAACGATTTATCGATTTTAGTTACTTGCCATCTATCTGTTAGATAGCTGTATACTATAGTTGATCTGTATTGCTAAATCCATAGACATATAATTGTACTATTGGTAATTCATGAGTTAATGATAGGATAGCATAGCACCTAGCTATTTTATCTATAGAGTTTCTTTTTTAATCAACGTTGAGCATGTTAAGCATTATAACCTTTTCCATATTCACAGAGGTAGATTGATAGATAACTGTCAATATGAGTGATAATTCGTATTTGCATTATTCGCAAATATAATTTATAGACTGCAGGAACTACAATAACCGGTCTATAATTTCCCCCAGATTTAGCATCATCCTTCTATGGGAGTTATCTTCTAATTTTAGATACCTAGGAAATTCATTATTCTTTATAGACCTATTAACGAGTTGTTGTAAAATAGGGCTACATTTATCCGAAGATTGCTGTAGGTATTTGTAATATTGTGTATCCCGAAAGGAGGAATGGAAAAAAATCGTTGATTGTAACCCCCTAGATCCACCATTGTATTACTATGGAATTGTCTGGGATTGTAGACAACATTCCGAGGTTAATCATATCAGGAGATATAGTACAGTATAGTCCTTCGTGTACTTATCTACCACATCGCAACATATATAAAGAATATTGTTAACTCAATTAATTATAATATCTTTTGAACTATTATAACCGCAACCTAAGAGCTTGCCTTGATCATAGTCGGATGAAACCTTAATTATTATTTGATAACCTATCTACCAGATTTTAACAAGTACGGAATACCGTATTACCTCTTTTAAATGCCGCGAAGTTTATTTTTCCACAAGCTTTTCAGATGAGGCATTAATTTGAGGGAGGCGTTTATTTCAAAATGAAATTTTTGTTTCTTACAGATTTCCAAATGACATACATTATATATATTTATATATATTTCAACCTTAATTAAAACACAAAGATCAATAAACCAACTCAAAATATTCTGAAAAATCTCTCCCCCACAGTGATGATTGGCAGTAACTTTAATTCCTTAAAAACTCCGTTCCCAGGGCCTTTTTCCAGAACCCACTCCACAATTCAACATACATACACATACAGCTTTTATTACAATTTACAATTTTATTAAATTTTCTTAATTTATAAATCCAGCGTTTAGAAGAGGAGGGCGTTTAAAAAAGAAAATGCTGTATGTTATTATTTTATTAAACATTATCTGTGAAATCTTTTGGTTTCCAAAAACTTTCCAATAACAGTCTCGCCTCAATTATGCCGCTACTAATTCCAAGCGAATACCAAAAAAACACATTCCATTGGTAGAAATTATGTCATTTTCTACCACTAGAATGTCTTCTTTTGGCTTCGTGCGGACGTTTTTGCCTAATGAAAACCAACCTTAAAGAGGAAGAGACCCAGCAGCCAAAAACCTGTTCAAATTCAGCAAAATAACGTTAGACCAACATTCACAAAACGTTGTTCTAACGTTGTTTTGCTGACTTTGAACAGGTTTTTTCCGGCTGGGGAAACGTTTTGGGTAGACATCGCATGCAAGGTAATATTTTCTTAATTGAGTGGTATGTTGTATATTGTTGCAATTTTAAATTATTCTGTTAAATAGTTTGAAAATGTACTTTTACATTTCACTCCGCACCTTTTGTAACTTTTGTAGGTTATTTTGACAGACCAGATAGTCTATGTTAGGTCTAGAGCTACTGTATTTACGTAGTACAATGGACATAATAATAACAGTAGTGTACACTGAGCTAAAAGTTTTAAATTAGTACGCATAAAGGCAGATATAGACTAGAGAAAACCACTTAACGCAATTAAGGAGTCTTTTACAGAGGAAAAGGACAATTAATTTGATTGCCCATTTTTGAGCTTGACGTCATCGTCATCAAATTTGACAAAAATTGCTGATTTGGCACATTTTTCTATTAGGTACGACCAACGCCACTATGGATTTCGATAAAGGTTAATTTGGAGCACATGAAAGTACGGTCGCTAGCATCACACAACAAAAATAATTGAAAAAAATATGAAAACCGAACCATGTTTACGGCGTCAATCTCCTTCGTGCTGCGCACTCATTAATTCCTGGAGAAAAAAACAAATATGTTTAACTGCTGTTTTGCTGAACGAGATAGCAAACTTTCAAACAAACTTTCGTGTAAGTTTAAAAATAAAAGTACTTAGTATCAACATTATGAAGATTCAAAGTTGTGGATATGTGAATTGGAAAAAAAACAACGACAAAACATTTTCATAGGGGTTGTACACCACTAATTAATACGATAAATACAAACAGTATGTATAGCTATAAAAAGGTTCCTCTACTTGACTTGTTAACATAACTGTCGTGTTTTTTTTACAATCTTCAAAGTTAATACGCCTCTGATCTCCTTATCTTTTCGTCCGAGAAACAAGGTACAGTAATCTCCTCAAAAACAAACGACTTCTTCAGAATTAATCAAAGTAAAGCGTCATAAGGAAAGCACATTACGCCTTGTCTCACAATGCTATCACTATCCGTCTTTGGTGTTTTCGTTCCTTATTCTGCAAAATACAAAATAAAGACACTCTTACTTGATGAAACTAAAGATGTACACAACTGCAACGCTACAATAAATGGTTTTGATGATCATACTACATGTGCAGTTTGGTTTTGAGATTTATTTTATTTTTTATTTCTACCATCTGAATTCAATCTCAGATTAAAAATACTCTGTTAAAATATTTCATCTTGGTATGTGCATCTTATGTATTTTCTTTGTTAAGGTTTATTATACTGAAGTGCTTGCATTGTTCTTCCTTTGTATTTCATTTGTTATAACAGTAGAACTGTTTAGTCTTGGTTTAAACACAATTAAATATAATTTGTGACAATATAAAAATAGGAAATTTGCAATTGACAAAGATAAGATACAACGCTGAAGAGCAAGCAAATAATACTACACTTATAAAACACAACAACGTGATTCTATTTGTATCTTTATATGTTGCTGGAAATCGTCTCGATCTAAATCCTTGAATACCACATATAAGAAGCAATATCAGATTGTACATGAATTGAACTTGCACATGCCATCCAGTATTACAGAATATCTCACGTTTGAAGTTGATATAAGAATCTTTTCGCTTTACTTTGCATGGAGTTAATTGATATGTCATAAATACTAGTAGAAAAGACGCAAAGAGAGTTGTTGAGAATGTATCGATTTTGTAATAAATACCTTCCTGTTACTCGTTATATATTTAGCATGAAATATCATGAGAAACTTTTGAATTTTGCTTAGAGTCAAAGATGATGCAGTTGTCATCAACAACGTAAAAACTATTGGTCGTATCAAGCAAATAGAGAAATTTGGTTTTCCTATAAACAGTGATGGTACTGCAATGGCTAATATTGTGTTTGCAACCAGTTGCCCAAAATAAACTGTTTTGTCTGACGATGAAACGATTGCTGTGTGTTTCATTTTAATAAAAATCAGCAATGAAATCAAATATACAAAAGAGAACAACCCTGATATTGTCAGCAGAATTAAACCATAATTTGAGTTGTACTGGATGAAAATATTTAAATATGGATCATAACAATGTGTTTTCTTAGCGTTAGGCTTCAACATAGTCGGGCATTGACTACAGGCTTCTTTATTATGCCCACTTTTCACAGTATTACCTTTGCAGTTTTGGCAATGCCACCCAAAACTTTTATTCCAAAAACCATCTGTAAATATTCCATACTGCAACTCCATTCCTGGACTACATGATGGTTTCTTACACTCGTTTTTATAACCACGGTAGTTTCTTTTCCAAAAGTGCTCCTTGGCATATTTAGTTACGTTTCTATAATCCCCTATCTCGTAAAGGTAATATAACAAATCAGAAAAATCGTGTGCTTCTCTTGTTTGTATAAAAGCTTGTTTATCGCTACAGTTGCTAAGTCCATATACAGGTACATGAACAGATGCTGCTGCTTTACAAATACTAGTAGCGTATTCGTCAACAAAGTAAATCCTATCAGTGACATATTTACTAAAATATTCAAAGTATTTCTCCATATTGCGCAAAACATCGTAATTCCCAATTAATGTGAGTTGATCTGTGCTATTCTCAGTGTTAGTAACATTTATTGCATGGTATATTGTTTCTTCTTCCGTTGTATCGATTATCATGTCCTTATAACATAACTGTTTATTTTTCTGATAAAAATGATAACGTTCCATATACGTACTTGAAGATGCCTCTACGTTGTAGCAGATTTCCGTTCCGTTACATACATATACTTTTATTAAGGTAATACTGCGAACATATTGTTGAAATTCGCTAAGGAAAGTCTCGTAAGTATTCAAATAAAAAACATTATAAGGATGTTCTATTAATATCTGAGGATATATTGATTCCAATGTAAAAGCAAACAAATTGACATTCCATGGAAGTAATATACTTGCAGCAAGTTTATTAATTTCCAATGACATTACAGTAACGACGGACGAATAGGGCCATGGTTTCAACAATACACCACTCAAAATTTCTACAAGTAGTTGCTGATTTTCACAAACATCGATGGCATTATATCCAATTTTAAATTTCCTTGTGTTTTTATAAAACATCGATTCAATTATATACGCATACACGGTGTTACGTTTACTGAAACTACTTTCTTCTTTCACTGTTGACGTTGTTACCGAAAATAATAATAAAGCATTATTATTCCGCCAATTGCTGTAATGGTAATCACCGCAATAACCATGTACGTAACCAAAAGAACACAATCTCAAAAATATACAGATGAGTAACACAACCATCATCTTATTCTTCATAGGAAATTATAACCTGAAATCGATTTATTTAAAACTCTATTTTTATATAAACATCGGCTGGCTACTATGCTTTTTATCGTTGATCGATTTTATATGTAGTTTTATTTTCTTATTGCGTAGCATAAGAGTTGTGTTTCACTATGTAAATGTTAAAAACACCAATAGAATTTTGAAGCAGAGCAATACTATTCCAGAATGAACTCTATTATAACATTAACTTCAGTAACGTACATTCTATTATAAACGCTCTAGGAAAAGGGAAAACTTCAATAATCGCCCACTTCGATATGGGTTATTTCATGATATCTTACATAAATGTAATTATATGTAAAAAAAATTGTATATTTAAATTACAAATCTAAGTTAATAAAGAGAAAATCGACACTGGTCAAGAAAAATCCATGTATTTATTATGTAGGACATATCGTCAAAATACTGTCAGCATTATCAAGTACAGAAATAGGTTGTACTTTAATTTTATAATTTTGTACAAATTCATAAACCGTGAATAAAATAATACAGCACAAACGTCATCATATTCGCAATTGGTTTAAAATAAGAAGATAACGTGTACATATGTCATTATGATATATTATATATTCTTAAACATATTTATGACATTATGCCAATATTACATTATTGTCATTATCGGTCGCACGTGACATATTGACACGTTATCTTTTTAATTTAATTGGGAACAACCTTGTACTGTATTTACGGTTCATGAATTTGGTAAAAATTTACAAATTTTCAGCATAACCTATTTCGGTACTTGATAGCGCTGAAATGTCGTACGTAATAAATGTCTTAATCAGTGTCGTTTTCCATTTAATTAACCCTTGTTCAGGCAAGGGTTAATTGAAACCAATATCAAAAATATCATAGGTAACTTTCCACAATGCATCTCTACATTTTAATTCGAAAAACGTTCTCATCAGTATTTGAACTATTTGTCACTTTACTTGCCATGAGAATAGACAATACCTGCTCACAAAACTTATTTAGTTTCTTGAAGTTTCTAATTCGCCTTTACAATGTTCCAAACACATTATTGGTCAAATAGTAAATCGTTTTCTTTCCTTTCTAAAAGTTTTTTTTATCTTTTACTATGTGACTTGACGGATTTTGATCTACAAACTTATCGTTTAACATCTCAATACATAAATTAAATTAACTGATATAATTTATAAGTAACCATAAGCTACCAGTCTGAGCAAAGACTAATCGAGGTTCAGAAATAATAATTCTTATAAACAATTTGCACGTAAATATTCACGTGTAGACATCTTTCGCACCACTAATATATCTTCATATGAACAATTTGCACGTAAATACTCACGTGTAGACATCTTTCGCACCTCTAATATATCTTCATATCAACAATTTGCATGTGTACATACCGGTGTAGACATCTTATCCACATCAGTATATAACATCTGTGATGGAGAATCACTCATATTTAGCACAATTCCTTACGTCAGATAAAAGCAGGAAGATTCATACGGAAAGTAAAACCACAGGTTTTTTCTCTATGCTGTAAAAAACGAATGCAAAAACAACTGTAAAGAATCGTATTATCTTTTTGTTGTAAAAGTAAACTAGAAACCTCTGGGATTGAATAATGACAAATTTAGCACTTAAGCATGAATTAGCGCAATTGTGGACCACATGAGCCTGATGATGAGTCTTTGTCAGAACTGCAGAAATAGTCAACTTTTAACACTACCCAATGTAATAATAAACAGCAGATCAAACAGATAATTCAAGACTTGTTTCACATGCATTGCTGTCTCTTTATGATCAGATGTTGAATATGTTTATCAAAGAATGGTTTTTATGAAAACTATGTACTATATACATGACATCATAAAACTGCAGAGAGTCTTAACGCAGCCTAGCAGTGTCACTGGTATTTAATCAACAGATCAAGCAGAAATCTAAGCTTGTTATATACATTAATGCCTCTTGAGAATGGTACACAATAAATACCATAGTCACAATGATACCATTTTAACTAAGAAATATCATTTATAAGGGTCTGTTCATATGGAGATGAACTGGCCCGGTTAACTGGGTTGGCTCATTTAGCTAAGATCTCACCTTTAAATACACCCAAAAAATAAAACATTTCCATACAGAGAGCAAGCAAGCCAGCCCGCCTAATCTAGATCTCAGTTAGATTTGCAAAGATCCCGGCAAGGCAGAATAAAAGATTTCCATTTGAACACACACAAAGGAGGCACCTCTATTCAAATGAAAATACTATAATGGTATGCACAGACGAAATTTCAATTTCTATTGCTTCAATTACATTGTAATAAAGTTGGAAGATAGACACGTAAAAGTGTGATAACAAGTACGACTACACATCTTGCTTCGCGGGAATGGAATTGTATTAAATGAATGCGGGCTGAAAGACATCTCGGCTATGCGAGCCAGCTCGGAGTCAGCTCATCTCCATATAGACAGGTTCTCAGTATGATTTCCATTTAGGCCATTTTTATCACGCACGCTACTTTTATTGAGCGACTTTTTAACTGAGCTTTGTTAATAAAGTTGCTTGATAAAGAAACTTCCGTTAAATAGTTCACCCAATAAATAGTAAAGTTACAATACAATTTTAGTTAAGAAATATCGTCTAGCTAAGAAGTATTGACTTATTTTTAACTGAGAAGGTATTTTGTTGAAAATTCACTCAATAAATTTAGCGGGCGCGAAAAAATTCGCCTAATGGAAATCAGCCTATAGTTTTTGGTTCGTCATTTGCCATATAAATAATACTTTTCTATTGTCTGCATTATTGTAACCAAAACGATATAGCTGGAGGCTTTTGATGACGACTATTCAATGAGCTTAGACCACCTAATGAAATCATAATCACAATGTTTCATAAGTACCTATGTTCAGTTCATAGAGCTTGCTTCTATATATTCCAGTTGATTTTTAATCGAACAAATATTAATCGCGACTACATTAGTGTACCTCATACGTTTTGTTCGTGGAACTTCCTTCTATATATCTGTTATTAAATGGATATTCAATTAATAGAAAATGGATTAATATGACAATCAGTTTCTTAAATTGGATAAGTATTAGTTGTAACTGCATTAGTGTACCTTCATGTTGTGTTCTGATCATGTAACTTCCTACTAAGAAGCGATATACAGCTTCTTCTCGTGGTCGTTTTCTGCATTTAAATTTTACTTGTAGCGTGCACTGTTTGTCAAATTTATCTTTCTTTATATCCAAGATTAGTAGATTATATCAACAGACGGCCCGTGGAATAAATGCGATGTGTGTGGTAATTTGTGAGTATCCCAGTGGACAAAAACTTATTTAAAGTTGTCAGTAAAGAAGCTAGAACAACGTTTTCAACGAGATTCAAGCATCTTCATTGTAGAATTTGGATATGTTTTTGCCCACTGTGACGGTCGTTAAGTGGGTACATCCAGAGCGCAAATGACAAAGACAGAGTATTAAAGCGTCTCTATTTACATTATATTACTTATTTATCAGGGCAATACGGAAAATTATTGACCGGAAGTGGCAGACTGTCCCGAGATTGGGAGAACAGTCTAGAAACTCAGGGTCAGTGTTTCTCGTATTTCCCGCAATAAACAGATAACATATGGATTATAATCTGACTTTTAATACTGTTTCTGATCTTAATTCAATTGTTGTCACGTTAAAGCCTACAGCATGTAGCATATATGGCAATACACAGTCCGAATACGGTAAATAACGTGCCCGTATTTGGTAGGATTTCACACTATAGCGAAAATACTGTTTGAACTCCTTTTAGAGTCTGAATTCAAACTCAAAATGCAATCAGTCCTTTGAATATATTCCACTCGGTATATGTTTTTTACGGTCTTTCTTATTTAACGTTTCTTATCCAGAGCTTCTTGTATTGTTCCTCCTTTGTATTTCTCTTGTTACTGCGGCAAAACTGGTTGTTCTTGGCATAAACAAAATTAAATACCTTGTGACAATATAAAACTAAGAGATTTGCAATCGAAAAAGATAAAATCGTGCAGGCCAGTATAAAATCTCTCCTAACTTGGTTTGATGAACTAAAATAAAGGGCTGAGGTGCAAGCGAACAATATTACACTTATAAAACACAACAACGTGATTCTATTCGTATCTTTAAAAGTTGCTGGAAGTCGTCTCGATCTAAATCCTTGAATACCACATATAAGAAGCAATATCAGATTGTACATGAACTGAACTTGCACATGCCATGTATTACAGAATATCTCACGTTTGAAGTTGATATAAGAATCTTTCCGCTTTACTTTGCATGGAGTTAATTGGAGTGTCATAGAATATTGCATGAAAATATTTACATATGATTCATAACAAATTGTTTTATTTGCGTTAGATTTGAACATGTTTGGGCAGTTATTACAGAGTTCTTTATTGTGTCCACTTTTAATAGTGTTGCCTTTGCATTTTTGACAATGCCATCCGTAACTTTTGTTCCAAACACCATCTTCAAATATTCCATATTTCATTTCCATACCTGGAAAACATGATGTTTTTTTACACTCATCTATATATCCCCGGTAGTTTTGCAGCCAAAAATATTCCTTAGATTCTTCATTTACGGTTTTATAAACTTTGGTCAAATCGGTATCTCTGCAGTATAGAAAATATAACAAATCAGAAAAATCATGTGTTTCTCTTGTTTGTATAAACGTATGTCGCGTATGTCTATCGCTACAGTTATTAAGTCCATATACAGGTAAATTAAGTGATGCCGCTTCTTTACAAATACTACTAGCGTATTCCTCAACAAAGTAAATTCATGTGGTCCAGGGATGGAAGTGAATAAGGATAAATAGTTCAATATGGATGGATGGTCTATCAAGTGGTTAAACTGGAAGTTGAGCTAGCTCTACGTACTAAAGAAATGTCTTTTGCATAAACAACAATATAAATGCTTGTTTGTATCAAGCTAATGATGAAGATATCAACATGAAATACTCTTAGTTGCTTTTACCTCTAAAATGAGAACATTACTTGTGCAAGATACAAATAGTTGGCGCTGTATTTCGTTTCTAAACATCAAGAATAATACACCCGTATATGTAAATTTTTTTACAAGGCCGTGTCTATACAATGTAATCTCTTTGCAAAAACGTCTTTCGTTTTTAAGAATTATTTGTTTTTTGTGGCCACCATTATAGCCAGAAAATACTCTAAAATATAACCAGATTCTAGATCGAATGTTCGGAGCTATCGCTCGGGAAGTAAAATGTTCGTATTCTTGATCTTGACGCTTTATAACAGTAGATTGCTAATGAAAATGCAAAACCAACTCGGAATCTAGTCTTTCCAATGGTAGAAATTGACGACATTGGACATGCGACGTTTACTTCTACCAATGGAATACAATCTTTTGGCTTTCGCACGGACGTTGCAAACGATGAAAATTATTTTTAGTAAAAAGACAAACACGTTTTAGAATCTGAATTCAAACTCAAATTTGAAATGCAGTCAGTCCTTGGAATATATTTCCACTCAGTATATGTTTCTTTTGTCTCTTCTAATGAAACGTTTCTTATCCTGAGCTGCTCGTATTATTCTTCCTTTGTATTTCTCTTGTTACTGCGGCAAAACTATTTCTTCTTGGCTTAAACAAAATTAAATATAACTTGTTACAATATAAAAATAAGAAGTTCGCTATTGA
>JAULBZ010006124.1:0-12673 GCA_032360805.1 Neoturris breviconis
GGTAGGTGATTTTATTGTTTTCAGTTTTTATACTTTTCAATGTAGATATATCGGCATCATGACTTAACATATGAAGAGGAAATTGTTGTTCTGAAGTCGTTACTGCTGACTTTGAACAAGTATTTGCCCACTGAGTAATTCCTAGCCTGAAAATAACTATCGCGCATTACTTGTGGAGGAGTGTTTTTGAGAATAGTTTTCAGCTTTGAAACAGAATAATATACTAAAAGCACTACTCCACAGCTGATATTTTTAAGACTTGGAAACGAAACAACGTACCCAGCCAGTAAAAACTTACTCAAAGTCAGCAAAATAACGTTAGAAAAACATTCTGTTTCATAGACGTCGTTCGCGGTTAAAAACACCATTTAAAGTAGCTAGAAAAAAACAAAAAACAATAAGGGTGTAACGTAAATTCGGACATTTTGGACAAATTAAATATCGTTTATTATTAATTCGGATATAAATATATAAATAGCGAGTTGACAAAACAACAGTTGATTTATTTATGTATGAAGCAGATGAAATATGACGTCATCATAACGTAGTATCGTGGTGGGCAACCCATTTCGTGTGCATAAGAAGAGGTTCTACCGACGTTTATTTAGCTTCGCGTGATTGCTAAAACTGTAGATGATTCATTGAGAGATAAACTCAAAACATTAAAAAAATAAGTAAAACAAATAAGAAAGTTATCGAGCGAGCAAAATCGTGTTCAAAATCCGCCGTAAACATGCTTGGACATTGTCTTAGCGTTTTTACTGCGGACTTTGAACAAGTTTTTGCCACTGGGGTAGTAGTTTAGATCTCTTAGACATCGTGAGATGTTAGGTACAAAAAATGCCTGACATCACCTGCGGAGATACATTTTTGTAGTATATTTTTCAGCTGCAAAGCAAACACTCCTCCACAGGTGATGGTCGACAGTTATTTCTAGACCTGTGAGTACTCACTGAGTATACGCAAAGAGTTACTATTTATTTCAAAAACAAAAATATATATATTGAAAAACGACAGTGGGCAAAAACCTGTTCAAAGTCAGCAGTAAAGACGATAGAACGACGTCGTTCGACATTGTCCAAGCGTATTTACTGCGGACTTTTCCAGAAATATATTTCAAGCATCCCGATTATCCCCGATTTTATATAATAGCCGCTGTAGCTCTCTAAGAAACGTATGGCTCCAGTCTAGCCAAAAACATAGCCAAAAACAAAACAAACAACAAATTAATAATCACTGAAAATAAAATATGTCTTGGACAACTTTTGGAAAGGTAACATAATTTACCCCCCCCCCCCCCCCTCACCCACACCTAAAAACCCAAAACAAAAGTAAAAACGTAAACCCTAAGCTAAATCTACTTCTAAATCTATTTCCCAAAAATCTAAAAAGCAAAAATGACAAACACAAAAGCAAATCTGTGGATCAAAAACGCATCTGGTTATTATGGATTAAATATATGTATAATTAATGAATCTTTTAAGTCTCTAGTTGTAATGATAATCTATAGTCTCCTTAATAATCGTATTTTAATGAAATTTCTCTCATTTACGTGTAACATGAAAGAACTAGATGTTAATTATTAATATATTACCTCCAAAGGTGGTTCTAATTAACTATTGTATGCGAATAATCCTGACATACTGCGCGTTCTTCAACGCTCTCATCTGGCAAAAAACTTGTTCAAAGTCCGCAGTAAAGACGCTAGACCAACGTTTTCCACGTTGTTCTAGGGGTCTTTACTGCTGACTTTGAACATTTTTTTTCTCGCTTACTGGGATATTTATTTTATTTTACTGTTGTTACTTAGCAACAAGTATTGGTAGATTATTAAAATGGCGTATTTTTTTTTATTTTTTGTTGTTGATGGTGTAAACTCTGTATCTGAATGCGCTTCTATATTTCTTCGGAGTCCGTATGGACTTTAAAAGGCTTCTTTTCTTTATACAGATTCACAATAAAAAAAGAGTGAGAACGAGGCAGTAAATTCGTTGTAAAATTTATCTGTGGGAAAAAATGTTAAACACGACAGTTCGTAAATTATGCGAAAGTTATATTTAAAAATTATGTGATATACTTAAACGAAATTACTACGAAATTATACAAAAACTACCGCAGAGGTTTTTTACGTGAACCTGATTCTCCCGTTTTCTTATCAGTACATGTTTTTTTCTCTCGCTTGCTTTTCGAAGCCTCTGCGGAGGAGAGTGCAAAAGTTCATTTCGCAATATTATATCCAGATGATATGTCCCTGATATCTTTCTTCTTTTTTTGGCAATATTTCTTCATGAAATTGTAATAGAAGTGCTACAAATATTTATTACTATTTTTATTGGTAAATTCATAAACATAGGAATTTATTTTTAAACCAATTTCGTGTGATTTATAAGTTTTTAAAGTCATGATAAATAGTTCCAAAACGAGGCTGTAATATTTTTGAATATTTTATGGGATGTGTGCTACAATATTTAATAGTTATATTTCTTGGTCATTTCATATGAGAAAATATATAAAAAGTAACTATCCAGTAGGCAAGCACTTGTTCAAAGTCCGCAGTAAAGACGCTAGAACAACGTCAAAGACGTTGTTCTAGTGTCTTTGCTACTGACTTTGAACATGTTTTTACCCACTGCTTAAAGCGAGTGGGGTATAATTTATGATTAATTTCAAAAGGAGATTGTGATTTTAGTTTCAAAACGAGGCTGTAATATTTATTGAAACTAGTTAATATTAGAAACTTGAAACAATAAAACTGTTTTCCGCTTAGTTTTCGTTTGAACTTTATATAAAATCTACAACCATGACACGGAAAGAAATGGAAACGACCGTGCTTTCACCGGATATATAAATTAATAAAAGAAACTACGTTTTTTCACGAAATACTAACAATAGGCACCACGCCGAGAAAATATAGAAAAACGATTTTAAATAGCTCACCAGTGAAGTGTTTTAGAAGGAAAGGAGGAGTGCTTCTCATTTAAAAGTAGTTGTACAGTATGCGGTCAGCAAGGAATTATATTCACACCTGCTACCCTATAACGTCAATTAATTATTTAGTACATACAGTGAACTGTTTATAAAAGGAGAAAAAAAACATATTCTGAAGCCCCCCTTGAGAAAAATATTATATCTTAACAAATTAATTAAAAGGTTTTATACATACATAAGTTATTGTGAGAACTAAATACGCTTAATTAAAGTTTTATTTAGTTCATTACAGAACAATAGAATCTATTGTTTAGCTATTGTTTTAATTACCCTCTGTTGTTTATGAGACAGTGTTGTTACACAATGGAAATATAGTACTCATAAGTGACCGCCCAGTGGGCAAACACTTGTTCAAAGTACACAGTAAAGACGCTAGAACAACGTTATCCACGGCTTGTGTACTGTGTACTTTGAACAAGTTATTGACAACAGGACTAACGTATGAGTAATATCACTACCTCGTTTCTAGGACTTCATTACGGTAATTTTGCTTTGTGGTTAATGTTTTGTCTATAAAGAATAGAAATACTTCAAATTAAAAGCCAAAAAAAATAATAACATCATTACTTGACTCAGTGGTCGAAATAAAATAAGATAATCAATGCGGATGAGGGCATGTTGAGCATAATTTTAGATTACAGAGACTGTAGCTACATTTTCTTGTCATACTCTTTTCCATAACTTCTGAAAGAATAGTTTAGAAATTTTGTGACTTTTCCAACAATTTATCTAGTACCATTTTGAAAAAAACATTTTTGATAACTGAGGATAATTTTCCCTTAGTAACCAATTTATTGACAGGTGGTAATTTTTTCAAGCAAAAAAAAAATTATTCTAATTTCGGATAAGTTTCAACGCTACAGCATGGTTTCATCAGAAGTTATAAACACCCTCCGATTATTTAGAGCCCCCAAAAGCCCGACTTGAATAGGGTTAAAAAAAATCCTCCTCCATTCGTGATTATTTATTCTTATTGCAATCACTGATAGGAATCTGTTAAGTCGGAATTTCACCGTTCGTGTGTATTCCTAATGAAGCCTTTACATTGGTTGAAAGCGACGCCACCTAACAGATGACCTCACTTTCAACCAACGCAATAGCTTCATTGAGAACTCGTGCGAATGAATTCGCCTAGAAGAAATTCCCATCAAGTAATAGCTATATTGCAGGTGACTAGACATGTTATCTTGACATTAAGATAAATTTCTTTTCTTCAATTTTTGTCCTGCGCGCGGGTAAAATTAAATTGTTCAACTATTTTAGGGATTCTATTTTTCAAATTCATATATCTATAGGATATATTTTGGGGCAACAACAACAAATATTTCATACGGTTCTATTTAAAAATTAAATTGGTCGCCAATAAAAAAATATATTAAAAAACTATTAGTTACCAGGTTTTGGTTTCTCAAATAAATAATTGATGATGGTCACACTTACGTGAAAAACAACTTATAAAATATTCATGAGTATCTAACATGGCATCACCTTTACAACCACATAATTTGACGCATTTTACTATATTTATTTCTAACTGAATAAAATAACTAGCACCCTTACAGCGAAGCAACAGTGTTTGACTTATCGAGTCTTATGCCTCACTAATCCATTTTTTTGAGATTTTTTAAATAATTAATATCATGGAGTTATAGGCACGTGGTCATGAAAAATTTATTGGCGCGTGAGGAAAAATTCAAACATATCAAGAAAGATATGGTTGAACTTACTAAGATAAAGATCAACTTTTGGTTTTGTGTTTTATTATTATTATTATTAACATTTGCTTTTTTTACTATCTCTTCATAATATAACTCCATCATATTTTGTTCAAAGTCCGCAGTAACGACGCTACAAGAACGATGAAAACGTTGTTCGAGCCTCTTTACAGCGGACTTTGAACCAAACAAGTCTTTGCCTACTGGGACTGCTCTTTATAGTTTTATCTAAAACTGAAATTAAATTTACTTGAAGAACAGCTAAGTTTTAATTTAGAATCGTCTGTTAACTTGAATATTAGGTGTTCAGCAACCTCGATCCCAGGGTTTCTTCTCTCTTGACGTCTAAATTTGTGAGAACGGGTCTTCAGTTAAAAAGAGAAAAAGCGCTGGGATCGAGGTTGGGTGTTTAGGTCTTACTCAGTGGACCAAAACTTGTTGAAACGTTGAACGACGTTGTTCTAGCGTCTTTACTGCGGATTGTGAACAAGTTTTACGGCATACGGGAATAAGCTTTTATTCATTAAAAGCCGTATGAACATTCTGGGAAATCGAAAAGCTAAAACTATGCTTTTCGTGATAGCTGCTGTAATTACGCTGTTTCGGTTCTATTGAAGCTTAAATAATTTTGCAGTTTAAAAAATGAAATTTTGAAAAATTCTTTCACTCACATAGCGTTAAAGACAACTGAATTCGGAGCTGCACGAACTCCGTATTCAGTAGTCCTTCACGCTGTGTGACCATATTCCAACCACGGCCTAAACCGGAGGCCAAGTTAAAACTAATCTAGGTGTAACGTATCGTGCGTATGTAAATGATAAGTCCGTGGCTTAATTATTCTTTTCTTCGTTCTTCCGGTGCTACACTGCCGTACTTAAAATATTTTAAGAGGAAGTCCGGTTTTAAACATGTTGGAATCGAATCAAAGACCAACCCAGTGCGTACAAACTTGTCTGTTCGCAGTATAGCCACTAGAATCGTATTTTTGATCAGAGTGCGCTGATTCAGAGTCGAATTATAGTGCTCTCTGTTTACAATGTTGTCTTATCGTCTTTGACTTTGAACAAGTTTTAGCCTACTGGGTTCTGGAGTGTTTTTCACATATACATTATTTTCTCTTCAAGACTCGAAAACAAGAGTTAACATTATTTTTAACAAGTAGAAACCAGCCTTTAACAAGTAGAAACCAGCCTTTAAGAAAATTTTAATCTGGAAACATAAAATTTGATCCTCTTAAAAAAATCGCATCATCTTTTTTGTAGGTCAAAGTTATGTCTCGGCAACAGCCTAATGCAAACTCGTTCCCAGCGCTTCCTGTCTCCTTGATGTTTTTCTCGGGTGTATATTTTGACTGAGAAAGAAATCAAAGAGACAAGAAGAGCTGGGAACGAGTTTGAGCCATATGACGTCAAAACAACGTCGTTTTTTTGAAGTTGATTCATCACAGTAAACCCAGGGTGCTTTTCAAAATAAAATACTGGTGCGTCTGGAATTGCATAAATACAAAACCTCTATTTATCAACCCCCTCCTCCCGCCTTCATTCCATGAATATATTTGGGAGAAGTTCGAATGTTGTTGCGACGCCATTTTGACGTTGAATCGGCGTAGTATGCTCAATTGGCGTGAATATTGTGTCGGCGTACATTGCGAACACATAAAGTGAAATACAAACATAGTCTTTTGACACTAATAACTAAATATATAAAGTATTTATTAAAGTAAGTGAGAACACGGCTTTGGTAAAGAATACAAACTCGTGAGTCATGATTTGAATGTATATGTAATTTTTTATGTAAAATATAAACACTATGACCACACCACCGAGAAATAACACACGTGTCTAATGTGTCATTCTGAGACCGTGTTTGATCATGACCATATCGAGAGTCAGTTAGTTATAAAAGTATGTTGCTTTTTATAATCTGATATTAGACAGGTTCCATTTTGTTGTGTTGAATTTTACGAATATTTAATTGAACAAGAATCGTCAGAACGTAATAAGGAAGAGTAGATTGGGCATTTTTTGTAAAAATAATCTTTTTAAAAATATATGCCCGATAAATGTTGCAAAAATAGAACGTGGAAAGCGATGCTGATTCGTACCTACTGAGACAAAGTAACCCAGTGGGCAAAAACTTGCTCAAAGTCCGCAATAAAGACGCTATTACAACGTTGAAAAATAACTACAAATAACCATGTAGCTAAATTTTAGATTAGCAAAAAAAGTAAAAACATTTTGCGAATATTACTCTTCAAGGTATGCGAAGGTCATTTTGATAAAACGGATGGAATTTTTTTCCCACTCGCGTGTTGTTTACACGTTATTTTCTTCGTATAATTGGTAGGAAATTATAATCCAGATCACCTGCGCATCAAAAACACACCTGTCTCATTCACTAAACAATACAAGCAACTACTTATCTCTTTTGTTCTCATTCTGTTCTGTTAAGTATACAATACGTTTGTTTATATTCTCTTAATAATTAAAATAACCGGCATCGAACAAGAGTTTATTTATTTATTTAGTCTGTTTCATTGTTACCGACATTAAATTGTGTCGTGAGAAGTGTCGGTCAGACACCACAACTCAGTTAATATTTGTTACACATATCTGACCACAGATGCTGTTAAAAAAGCGAGAAAAGCCTGACCGCAGATGCTGTTAAAAAACGAGGGAAATATAATGACAGGATATATAGGTTTAAAAACACACGGTACTCGGTGGGTAAAAGCTTGTTCAAAGTCCGCAGTAAAGACGCTACAACAACTTCGAACGACATTGTTTTAGCATCTTTACCGTTGACTTTGAACAAGTCCTTGCCCACTGGGTAGTGATGGTAGTGAGTAGAAAATATATAAATAAAAAAATAATATTTAGGAAAATATACAGCGTAAATAAAACTCATTACCAATCCACTTTCTTCTGTGAACGTTGTTTCAACGTTATTTTGTTGACTTTGAACAGGTTTTTCCGGCTGGGTAGCAATCACCATGAGTAAAAATACCTAAAAAAACGCGCGAATAATTCAGCGGTCGAAATAAGAGTTTATAATAACTGTGGAGAAACTACGAAGAAACCAATCCATTGCAAGATCGTTGACTCTCCTCTGTAGAATTTATTTTTGAGACGGTCCCTTGCATACTTAAATTGAGCGTCACTAGTTAGTCTCTTGATCTAACATAATTTTCAGGTTACACGCCAAGCCTGAAAAGCTGCGGATATCACATTATAAAAACTTCTTATCTCCGTTTAGGTCTTTATTCCAAAAACAAATGTATCCACCAGGTATGTCTGCAAGTAAAATGAGTCAATATCCAAAAATGAGTACTACACCCTCATCCATGTCAAAATCACCACGAATGAAACAGTACGATCAACAATATAGTTCCCAGACTCCTGCTATGCCAGCTACCGACTATAACTACAATAACATTAACAACTACAGCGCTACAAGTGCTTCTTTATATCAATCTAGTGATCCAAGTCAGTTAATGAATGGTGATACATCACCAATAGCCAATAATTCTCCATACAGCGCATGCTCACTTAGTCCTGGTAGTACGCCTACGACATATCAAAATGGTAGCACAGTTAATAATTCGTGGCCTTACCAAGGAGGTACAATAAATGGATACAACGATTCAAGCTCTCCTCAATTGTCAAGTTATAGTCAAAGTAGACAAAGTTCAACGGGATATGGTAGTTCGAGTTATTCGAGTTTAAATGGTGGCAGTATGTGGGGTAGTATGGGGTTGAGTGAAGCAACATCACAAGTGGTGCCTCATGCTGATCATTCAATGAAAGTTGGATAACAAAGTCAAACATTTTCAAAACTATATTTTCAATCCATGAATCATTCCCGATCATTCTTTTTGCAAACATATCTTCGAGTGAAATCAAGTGAGAGATGGAGATAATATGATGGGCGTAATACCACCATGTACACAAAGACAGATCTCCCTAAGCAGTTTGAAAAGTGTAGTTTCATACCAGAAAAGACCAAGTTTTCAGTTGGCACGCGAAGCCATATCAACTTCTAAAATACGTTGTTTTGACGTCGCAACGTCAAAACGACGACTTTTTCGACGTTGATATGACGTTGTGTTGATATGACGTTGCATAACCCTATAGACGCACCATGAAAAAGCGATGTCATGATTATTTGGGTGTCATTTGACCAGGGTGCGCCCATCGGGAATGTTCACTAATTTATATAGATATTTTAATTCATAGCAAGTCAATAAATTTCCAGAACGTGGTTCTATGAGCTTTATATAAGCGATTCCTTGTTATGTATAGTACATATATCGCAGTGGGCACACGACGTCGGATCAACGTCACTGTAGACGTGACTCTGCAAACACGCCTTGACGTTAAACCGTTGTTCCTATGTCGTGTACCCACTACGAAGAGAGATTTATGCTTGTATATTACAATTCCATGCTTTTTACTTTCTACAATTTTTTTTGAAAACGAAACACATTCCCAGTGGACAAAAACTTGTTCAAAGTCTGCAGTAAAGACGCCAGAACAACATCGAACGACGAAGTTTTTGCCCAGTGGGATATTTTTGAAATAATAAAGACGCTAAAGTCGTTTTGACGTCGCGTCTTTTTTCGACGCTTGCCCACGGGTTGCCAAAACCATTAAATGCCTAAAATAAGCGTAAGTATGTAGCATACCCAATAAGGCTTCATATGGTCAATCGATGTTAACCCAGTGGACAAAAGCTTGTCCAAAATCCGTCAGCATTAATGACGCTAGAACAACATCGTTCGACGTGACGTTGTTCTAGCGTATTTATTGCTGACTTTGAACAAGTTTTTGCCCACTAGAACAGATCATACGAACTTCGTAAATTCCAGGTCGTCATTCTGGAAAATTAACCCACGTAGGAAAATGTCGAAACAACGTCAAAACGACGTTGTTCCGATGTTGTGTGCCGGCATGGAAGTTCGTGTGACCTTTAAAATAACAGCGAATCAGAATTGGCGGACGCTTCACCATGGTGTCTCAGATTTTTGAAATTATTTTTAATTTATATTCAATAATAAAATTCATTTATATATTTATTTAACAACCTCCTTCCTAGGTCTTCTTCTTTTCTCTAATCTCCATGAATACAGAAGAAGCTTGGGAACGAGGTAGGTTATTCGTCTATCAGTATCCAGTAACTTTGATGGTTCATTTTCACTAGTCGAAAATTCGCTGCGAAAGCAAAAGGAAGATATTCCATTAGTAGAATTTGACGTCACAATCACATGATGTCAATTACTACCAATGGAATGTTTTCTTTTGGATTTCGCATGATATTTGTCGTCTAGTGAAAATCAACTTTTACAGAGAATCAGGTTAGACTAAGTATTAATTTTCTAATAGTCAGTCTACTTGAAGCACAAAGTAATAATCAATGATTTCTGTTTTCATCCCAATCTGTCTTTATCTCTTTTGTGATGGTCAATAACCCCGATATTACGATATTTTGTCAAATAAATTTCCTTTTAAAATTATTACTTAAAGGGAGTAATGAAATCAGAGATTAATATTTATATTTGATATCATTGCCCCCTAAAAATATTAAAAAGTACAAAAGAATGACTGTAGAAATATTGTAAATAAGGGTGTCGGTTACATCATCAGAGTTAACAGTTACGACGTAAATTTCGTAGAGGGCATACTCAAGCCTGAATATAACCGCCGGGCATCACCCGTTGAGGAGCATTGTCTGAGTATAGTGTTCAGCTTAAAAGCTGAGCACTATACCCAAAAAACACTTCTCCACGCGTTATTTTCAGACTTGATACTGGGAATAGTGAAATATAGATGATCATTAAGTGCTCACTGGATAGGTAAACTCAGTGGAAACACGACGTCGGATTAATGTCAAAGCAGACGTCGGACCAATGTTGAAGCAACGTCAAAAGAAATTGTTTCCACATGATCCGATGTCGTGCACCCACTGGTAAAATGTTGTATATATATGTATTGAAATCTTCGTCTAAATAATAATCTAACTTATAAAATTTATGTAACCCATGTTCGAAATAAGAACAAATAATCACTGCGGAGGAGGAATTTTTATGTATAGGCTTTTTTAGCTAAAACATCACTCCTTCGCAGTGATTATTGTTGTATTTAGAGAACCGCAAGCTTTGAAAAAATAATTGTCGGACATTACCTGTGCGGGAGTGTGTTTTGAGTCAGTTATCCAGCTGAAAGTTATACTCAAAAAAACACTTCTCCACAGTTGTTGTTTGGCAGTTATTTTCAAGGTTTGAACCGATATAAACTGTTGTATATATATTATGTGATATCTAATATATCATCCTTGAAATGTATAGTAGAGATTTTTCATTAAAATTTGTTGTTCATCTGAAAACACGACTGCCAGTTTTTTTTTATAAAACTTTCCTTGATTTTTATCCAGAGGCAAAAAAACCCTATTCAAAGTCCGTAGTTAAGACACTAGAACAACGTTTGAACAAGTTTTTGTCCACTGGGAAGAAAAGGAACATTCAAAGGTACGGTATTCGAAGTAGCCCACCAAACCAAGTGAAAGTTAACCTAAGCACATAAATATGATTTGCATACACACATTATACGTCCGTGTTTGAAATATGTCTTTATTAAGATGGTAAAATTTCAGGTCAAATAAACAATTGGAACACCTTTTTCAAAGTAAAATTATGTTTTGTGGGACCATTAAAGATAAGTATATAATAATTACAGTTTAACATATGAATAAAGAAATAACACACTATGCATCATGCATCATTACACATCATAGCATTATATACCATGTATAATAAAGTATACTTTAACTTTAATATATTTAATTTGTGCTGTGTGACTTTCTATTAGCAGTGACTGAAGAAACTCGAAACGAACAGAGAGCAGCAGCAGAAAAAACACCGAGATATTCTGAAAAAAACAGCCCGAAAATGATTACTGCAGAATATTTTCCTTTTTACAAAAATCTAGAAGCGGATTGGGAATCAAGGCATGGAAAATAACCCAAAAGTGGGGGAACTCCGACATGGGCCTATTTTCGCCACGAATTTCTAACCAACTCCCGGCATACATGTCATGGAAACCAAATCCATTTTGCAAAGCAGTGGATAGACACATCTTTATCTATATGCGTTTCCCTTGTTCTCTCTAATAGCAAAGGTACTGGAAAAAGTTCAGAAAGATTCTGTTCGTTTGATAAACCCCAGCTTGGCAGTCACAAGCCTGGTATCCAACATTGCTTCAGATTTCTGTAAGATAACTAAATCTTTTACCAAAACAGGCAAATATATTAAAGGATCCCAAGGAAAGGTCACACTCTCTGATACAAGAAGGATCACTATGTTTAGTGGCCTGGATGGTTTCAGGGAAAAGTAGCAACTGAAGAAATTTCGAAACAAGCGGCCATGCTTATCACAAATTCCCGCCGAACAGGGTCAATCACTAATTACGAATCGTTCTGGCGAAAGTGGACTAACTTGTGTGTCAAAACAGATTGATCCTTTTCGATGCCCTATAAATTATATTTTATATTTCCTAGCTGAATTGTATGAAAAAGGTTTGGTACACAGAACCATAAACTGTATCAGATCAGCTCTGTCTGCATATATATCATGATGCATTTCAGGGTTTTCCAGTGGGGCAACATTCACGGGTGAAAGCACTCATGACGCAGGCATTTTCAATAAACGACCTCCACAACCTACAAGCAATCACATAAATTTTTGAGACAAGGCAAAATTCGAGCAAAAATTCTGAATTTTCAATCGGATAAAAAGCCTTAAATTTTAGGTAGCAAACCTAAAGACACAAAAAATTGAAAATGTTCCAAGAGCCTGGGTACTAGGCTGCTATGAACAGCAGGATTTGTCAAGTTTGCAACAAGACCCAAGATCCTAAGCCCTAAGTCTTAAGTCTACTTGGATAAACCCTTGAGATAAACCTCAAGGGACGTCTAGA
>JAULBZ010006125.1:0-12671 GCA_032360805.1 Neoturris breviconis
GTGGAGGAGAGATTTTTCAGAATATTTTCAGCCAAGTTGGCTGAAAATATTCTAAAAAATCTCTCCTCCGCAGTGATAACCGGCTGTTATTTCGACCCCTGATAGTGATATGTTATTAGTTAAACTTTGAAGTATATTTTATGAATATCTTTGCTGACATCCGCATGGTTACATTGTAATGGTGATCGATTGTTTTCAAAAATAATAGTTACAATTTGAACAAAAAACCTTTAGATATTACTCATTCTGCTGATTAAACTGTAAGATGATAATTCTCTAACAACCCCGTGAGCAAAACTTATTCAAAGTCTGCAGTTAAGAGGCTAGAACAACATTGTTCACTAAAATATTAAATTAGTTAATTATTAAAAAACATTAAGTTTCAGAATTAGTAAATTCCTTCTTGAACCTATTTGAATAGTGACTAGTAATGCATAATATCAATGCTTCTGTGTTCAAAATAAAAGCAAAAATTATTTAGAATGGCTTCAGGCTTTGCCTGAAGCTATGCTCAAAAATCACTTCACCATATTGATTATTAAATCTTACTTCGAAAAAGGAGACTGGAGATTTGTTAAAATGCTGACTGTGGATTCGGGAAAAGTTAAAAAAGTTCTTAATCTAGACAGGCTATTATGTATTGCCAATGATCTGAAATCAAAAAATAAAGAATATGCACAAAATGAGAAATTGCTGGGGTAAGATTATCAAACTGACTTGGTTTCTTGTTACTCAATGTTACTCTCGATCCTCTTAAGCCAACTATAATGACATTTTGTTCAATGAGTAAAACTTGTTCAAAGTCAGCAGTAAAGATGCTACAACGTCGAATGACGTTGTTCTAGCGTATTTACTGCAGACTTTGAACAAGTTTTTTCCCACTGAAAGCATTCCAAATTAACAGTGACATTGTGGGTAACTTTCTGCTTGCCAAATTATAAATAACTAGATTAAAAACAATTGTTTTTGCAGAAATACGTATTCATGAGTGACCATACCAATTTTATCAGATGTTAATAGATTTTATCCCAAAACCATTAAATTTGAGAAATTGTTCGAAATTGTCAGATATGTTCATAAAGATGGGACATGATTGGGTTAGCAGTCATCTCCAAAAAGCAGATATTTTAGCAGATTTAAAGAAAATTTAATCTACGATGAAGAGTGTTAAGTCAACAAGCTTGCAATTGATTGGTTTCTCTGGTACGAATTATTGAGATTGCCTCTTACTTATAATTTCTCTTCTCTTTTCAGTCAACATTGGTCAATACATTTGCAACATATGATGGCATCATTGGTATTGATCCTCACTTAAGAGATAGGTATGTACTCTTTTTCATCAAAGGCTAAAATAGCTGCTGGTCATCACTGAGTAGGAGAGACTTGTCAGAATATTTACAGCCAATTATGCCATACGATAAGTATGTACACAATAGCTTTGTATCTCTACTGCATGCATGTGTGTGCTTACAGTGTTGAAATAAGAAAAGTGTCTTGTATAAAGTTTAACACAATAATTCACAGTTAAAATGTTGATTTCTAGGAAAAACCCGCGCGAATGCCAAATGAAGACATTCCATTGATAGAAATTGACATCACGCATCAATTTCCACCCATAGAATATCTTCTTTTGGCTTTCGTGCGTAATTTTCGTGCGTAATTTTCGTGCGTAATTTTCTGCTGAATGTAAATCTTAAGAACAATTATCAAATTGTCATAAGATTCCTCAAAATAAGAGCAAGTAATCTCTGCAAAGGAGTGACGGTCTTTGTATTATTAAAAACATCACTGTAGGTGAGACGTTCTAGCCTGGAACTATGCTCAAATATCACTCCTCCACACTGATTATTTGCTTGTATTTTGTACTGCAGTGCCCTGTATAATTTTGCTCTCAGATCTGTAGTGATTCGATATTGGAATAAAGTTAATGTAGATTCAATACGAAAAGTCACTAGTATAAAAGGGAAAGATGGAAAGGACTACCCTGTTTCTGTCAAAAATTTCAATTCAGGTTTGATTATTTTCTTGAACAATTTTAGCCCACCAAACGAAGTTTGGATGGGCTATTGCTATCACTTTTCGGTGGCGGTGTCGGCGGCCCGCATTTCTTAATAGATCATGTTCCCAAAGGTACCAGCATTTGTGGCAATATTCTAGAAGGGCTTTTTCATTCGTACAATTGGTCCTGAGTTTTGGGCAAGAAGGGTCCAAATTGAGTTTTCAGATTAATGGACCGAAAAGGCCTGGTTATGGTATGGTTATGGCAATCCAGGCAATATTACAAGACTGCTGGCGAAATCTTTTTCAATTTCGTCAACTCGGGACCGAGTGTCTGCAAAAATTAGATTTTTTTCAAAAGTGGAAACTTACAATTTTCTAACATTTGATTTATATTCACCAAAATGAATTTTTCATGATTTTCTCATGATTTTTGTTGACTTCGAAATTTTTTGGAATTCAGTTTATAAGGATCTGGATTTAATATTTTGAGATGATAAAAATATAAAAAATGCTTTTTAACATTTCAAGAATTGATTTTGATTTTGGGAAGCTTCCTTCTTCAATTTTGAAATAAATAATAATATGTATAAATGTGTATTCACTTTAGGGCCATTTAATTACTATCACGAGTATAGCTGTTTATAACTTTATTAATTGTCGTTAAGAGCAAGTAATCTTTGCAAAGGAGTGACAGAGTGACATAAATTCAGACGTGTCTTTGTATTAATTATATATTATATTATTATTAACTTAAATATTAAATTAAATATTATAGATTCAAATTAGAAATTTAATGACAATACACAATTCAACAAAGGTAGAGTTTTTTAATAAAATATTTAATTGTATGTTACTCTCAATTCAAATTAGAAATATAATGGCAATACACAATTAAGGTTTCTTAATAAAAGAATAAATTGTTTTAATGAAAATGTAATCTTCTATTTCGTTATTCTTTATTTCTTTTTAATTTAAAAACAGATGATGACAACCACCTTTTATTAAATGTTATGTATATGATAGTTAAATGTCACTGCTAATAGAAACGATGTTGTAATGTACTTATATTTAATTGTCTTAAAACACAGCATAAATATATTATAAGTATAACTTTATAACTTTGTATAAAGGTGTTCAAATTGTTTATTTGACCAGAAACCTTATCAACTTAATAAGGACATGAAGTCCCAATGCCATGTAAAGTTTGTGTGTTTCTCCTTGATATGAATTTCACTACTCCCCTTCACAGTAACTTAACATGCTTTTACCTTGATGAATATGTTCTAATTATTTATTTGACCTGAAACTTTATCAACTTAATATACAATTTTTTTTATTGCAATTCTGCTGGTCGAAAATAAGAGCTGAATCACTGTGGAGGAGAGATTTTTGAGCATAGCTTTATAGCCTGAAGCTATGCTCAAGAATCACTCCACCACAGTGATTATTTGCTCTTATTTTGACTGCATGATTCCCTGTTGGGTACAGTGGTTCAAATGAAAGCAAATAACCATTACAGAGGTGTGATTTTTTAGCATAGCTTTAGGCTTCAAAGCTCGAAAATTCCTCCTCCACAGTGATTATTTACTCTTATTTCGATACGCTGTTGGTTAGACATAAAAATATGCATTACCCTACTCACTCTAGGTTTATGATACAATGGAATTCTTTTCCTGCTAATACACATGCTTTTTAACAGTATCTATGCTCAAAAATCCCTCAAAAAGGTTTCTCTCTGAAAGTCTAACTTTTGAACTATCAGTCAATATAAAATGAATAATGTTGATATTGGTATATAATTTTGTTGCTACAAAATTTTACAACCTTTTTTTATTTATTTATCCCACCAAACAAAGTTTGATGGGCTATTGCTATCGCTTATTAATAGGCCATGTTCTCAAAGTTTTTTCATTTCGTCCACTCGGTCCCAAGTTTTGGGCAAAAAGGGTCCAAATTGCATTTTCGGTCCTGAAATTTGATTTTGGCATTCTACGAGACAGCTAGCGAATTTTTTTTTCAATTACGTCAACTTGGGACCGAGTATCGGCGAAAAAGGGTTTTTTTTAAAGTAGAGACTTCAACTTTTTTAAGAATTTGAATTCTAGGAGGTTTTGACCACATTTTTTGACATTTTAATTTTCTATTAGACTTTGACCATAAACCTTTTTTGGTAGAAATTTTGTTGTATTTTAGGGAAGCTCTCTCTTCTTTTTTTTGAGATTATAAGTAAAAACCATCTATTATATCAAATGGATTTATAAAACTTTAATAGGCTAGCAAAAACCATCCTATGTATAGATAGTATAATACTATAACATAGGTGTATTCTCTACTTTCTATTTGGTGTGTACATAATGCTATGATGTATAATGTGTATGTGTGACTTTTGTTCATTGCTTTAGGCTATGATTTGAAATTTCACTACTCTCCACCGTGATTTGATATAATTTTTTCTTAATAATGGTGTTCCAATTGTTTATTTTACTTGAAACTTTAGCAACTTAATAATGACATGAAATCCTAATATCATGTAAAATTGGGTGTTCATTCTTGATATGAAATTTCACTACTCTCCTCAACAGTGACCTGACATACTTTTACCTTGAATATTTTGTTCTAATTGTTTATTTGACCTGAAAATATTTCAAATACTGACGTATAATGGACATATACAAATCATATTTCTGTGCTTAGGTTTAACTTTGAGTTGGTTTGGTGGGCTACTTTCAATGCCGTACCTTTGATTACTTATTTTGACCAGCGGTTTTATTTAGGCATTGGCTCATCTGCTAGGATGTCATTGGCTCAAGTCAGCAATCGCATGAGTGCTGGATCCCAAGCTGTTTCATTACAACAAAAGATAGTACCACCAGTAGACCTAAATTCAGTTCCTGCATTAATAAAAGTATAGTCCTTTATGCTTCTTTTGGAGGTAAAGTAGGTGGAATTAAGGCATGAAACTGTGTTCCATATATTGGGGTCGTTACTGCTTTATGAGGTAAAATATTGAGAAAATGGAATGTCACTTGGACCTGTTGAAGAGTGGTTTTAAGTATAGTTTTTAAGCTGGAAACTACTCAACCATACCCCTCTACAGGTTATTTCCAACAGTTATTATTTTAAGGCTTGCGTATATAAGTGCATGGGCCTATCCAGTATAAACTTAATGAATAGGTCACAAATAGATCAGTTTGAGAATTGGCAGAGTAGTAATTTAATATGTTTTATTATATCCTTATGTTCTAACATCATCAGAGTGACCGGGGTTTAATTCCCCAGTGAGTTGCCTTGGTTGACTCAGCCTTCCATCAATACGTGGTCAGTAACATTAGTATCAGTATGCTGAGGTAATAGGTCACCTTGAGCTGGGAATTGAGTAGTGCCCTCCCCTCCCCTCATTGTAGAAGCTAATGAAAGAGAAGCCTTTGAGTTGCCTCCGACTGCAGATGGCTAACTTCCTTAACTTATTATATCTATTATTATTTCTTTAGTTTAATGCAGAAACTGAAGAACAGTCTGTTGATTTGGATGCATATGAACACTTAGCTTGTGGATTTTGTTTGAATTATTGTCAGGCATATAATATGTTCCAAGCAGCATGCAAAAGAAAACCAAGAACTGCCCGTAATGTGGCTGATGAAATTCAGTTTCTTGTTACATTTCCAGTAGATGCTTGTCGTTTTTGGATAATGATAATGGACGGAAAGGTCAGTGGGCCAAATAAGAACAAATAATCACTGTGGAGGAGGGATTTTGAACATAGTTTTAGGCTACGAAACTTGAAGTTATGCTCATAAACCCCATCTCCACAGTGATTATTTACTCTTATTTTGACCATTGAAGGTATGGTGCAAATTGTAATGCTTGTGTAAATTAGCATTACCTAAAAGATTAAATAAATCTTTTAAAAATATTCTATAATCTGTGACTATCCTCCTACTACCCTTGATAATGAACACCTTCTAATCAGTCATACATGAGCACTTTCTAATCAGTCATACATGGACACCTTCTAATCAGTCATACATGGACACCTTCTAATCAGGCATACATGAGCACCTTCTAATCAGTCATATATGGACACCTTCTGATCACATGGGCATCTTCTAATCAGTCATATGGACATCTTCTAATCAGTCATACATAAGCACCTTCTAATACATGTTAACCATACATGTTGCAGTTTAGTAATATGATGGGTGCAGTTTAGTAATGATGGGATAGAGGAAAAAAAATGTTTGCTTTTACATTGCAGAATTTTAAAACTTTTAATTATTCCCTTTTAAAGACTTTGCGGGGTATAAGATTATGTTGTGCAAAGAAACTTTAATAAAATAAAGTTAGCAAAGCTAGTTTCTCTTTCTCAGGATTCTTATAACAAACTGGCAGCTATTGAGAAGAGTATTGCGGAAAGAGCTGCAAATATTCAACCACTGAATGCATTACCCAAGAATGGACAACGGGGAGCTGCTCTGTTTGAAGAAGATAAAAAATGGTACAGGTATGAATCTGCTTTGCAGTCAGTACTTCAGGCCTCTGAATTCACGACAGCATTCCCCTGTGGAGGAGCATCTTTGGAGACTAATTTGCAGCCTACAGGGGACTGCTGTCTTGAATTCAAAGGCCTGGTACCTGCAATATGAACAAATAATTACATTCTGTGTTGAAAGTAAGAGCAAATAATCACTGTGGAGGAGTCTCTTTGAGCATTGCTTCAGACCAGAAAGCCTGGTGATGTATAAGTCATTTTCAAACCTTTCCTCCTCAGAAATAACTTTCTTTAACTTTAAACACAGTGCCATTTAAAAAACACAAAGAACTCCAGAATACACTCAACGACGTTAAGACGCATTTCTGGCAGGAAAATGTACTTTTTTTTAGTGTCAAAATTCTTTAGGATACCTTCATTTTTGCTTCTTGCGAGTTTTACTTTCCTAATCTAACATTTTGAGAGGAATTTAAATATGAAAAATTGTTTGGCCAAAAAGGATGTCATTACTTACGAAATATGGCGTCATAAGCTAAAAACCAATAAAAATCCAGAAAACCAATCGGAGCTCAATGGGTGCTATCTGTCAGACATTTTAAACTTCTGCATTTTAAAAGTTACTTCTGATTGTGCTAATTCAGCACAATCTGCACGTTTTCATAGATTTTATGAAGTCATAATGATGCTTTTGGTGAATTAACACAATTATAAGTTTTTTTTGACGTATCCGACAGCTGAAAATGATAAACCTTCTATTTAACTTTTAAAATGCAGACGTTTAAATTTTGACAGATAACACCCGTCGAGCCCCGATTGGTTTTCTAGATTTTTATCGGTATTTAGCCTATGACGTCATATTTCGTAACCAATGACCTCATTTTTCGCAATTTGATTTTTCATATTTAAATTTCTCTCAAAATGTTAGATTAGGAAAGTAAAACTCTCAAGACGCAAAAATGAAGCTATTCTAACAAATTTTGACATTAAAAAACAGTACATTTTGCTGCCAAAAATGTACTCTATGTACTCATGATGTCAATTTTTTGAGCATAGCTTCAGGCTATAAAGTCTGAGGCTGAAGCTAATGAATTTCTCTCCACAGTGATTACTCTTATTTCAAGCATTGGAGTAATCACTTGTTATGATTTATCTAGATGTTATGTATTATCATCATGTGAGAAGAAGCGTGAAATTTCTGTTTTTTATTGTGATTATGGAAATACGGGAATAGTGAAACAAGAATTATTTCGTAATACATATAGTGATGCATGGTCACTACCACCGCTTGCTGTTCCTTGTAAGCTTTATGGTAAGTATACTAAACCATCCTATCCGGTACGTACAAAATAAATAGAATATTAGGACTTTATCCATCTCTTTTTACATAGAGAACAATATAAATAATAACATAAAAACAATAAAAAAACAAAGCTCCCTGTAGCAATGTATTAGATCCTAAATGCCTGTTCTAGTGTTTGAAATAAGAACAAAACATCATGGATGAGGGCTTTTTGAGTATTGCTTCAGGCATTGTAGAATATTTCAAACACTTAAGTTAAGTATTATGCAATCCTGAAAATAACTGTTGTCTGACACACCTATATAGGTGGAGGAGTGTTTTTGAGTATAACTGGAAATCTATACTCCTCCATAGGTGATGTACAATCATGGAATTTTAACCTAGACAAAAAGCCTTAAATATTGATTAGCCAGACAACTGGCATGGATATTTAATTTTACTCTAAGAACCGGGGTACTAGGCTGCTAGAAACAACATAATTTGTAGAGTTTGCAAGAAGACCTAAGATCCTAAGGCTTAAGCCTGCTCACTAGATCGCTGAGATAAATCTCTAGGTTACTTGTTGTTTGTATTATACGTCAAAATTTGTAAAATGTCTCATAAATTATGCCCATGATTATGTATTTTATTAGATAAGAGAGAAGGTGTTATGTAAATGAGTTTCAATAGGAAAACTAGTTGTGTCTAGAGAGTTTCGTGGCGTAATCACAACTTCTAACAAAGAAAGCATGTTTTTTTGTTTACTTTTCATAGGTAATACCTTATGATACCAAATTAGTGTTAACAAAGAATGAAATTAATGCGATCTTCGTGGATCTGCATTAATAATTTCTGGGAAAATTTTCTACACAAGTTAATTTCTGCATGTAAATTTCATATGTGTGTTGATTTTTTCCAAGCAATATGATATCGAAAATATAGAGAGGGAGTACCGACAAAATAGACTGAATGTATTTTTACATTTTCTACGACTATAACATAATTATATGATATGTTTTATCACGACAATTCTTTATCAAATATTATACAAGCATTAGCAAGTAAACAATGAAAGTAACGTTTTTTATACAGTTTATTGATGTTTTTGTATGGTATACCATTTTAGGTTAGTAAAGAACAGTTGATAATGATTTGCGTTAACTCTATAAGACCCAGGCTTTTAGGGGGTCTAATAACCCTGGACAAGGGGGAGGAGTACAATGTACCACACCCCAATAAACTTGATCACAATATTTCCCAGGCTCTATTATATCTGAACATGTAACAAAAATTGGCATATGTCATCATTTTATGCAGAATGTGAGTATTTAACTGCAGTACCCTTGAAAACCTGACATGAAAGGCGAAAAAGGGAATTTAGTTAGAACAATTAATTATATTGTTATACTAGTTGTAATGCCTTGTAGACCAAAATAATACTGCGTTTATAGAATTTTTCTTTTTTAATTTCCGGTCCTGAGGGCAGAAAGTAGTTCTGGGTCCGTTTGGAGAAGTTTTTTCAAAAATATTTTGGTCATCAGTTTTCAAATACAATAACGTGAAAAGTCACCAATTTGGGCCTAATACAATAAGCGGATCAGAAGTTATACGGAAATTTTGGGGGTTGTGGTGTGATGTTGTTAGTTTCTATTTTTGTCATTTTAAGCTTTACTTATTATAGGCTTTGAAAATAGGTATGCAATTGACTCGATAAAATATAAAGAAGGCTCTAATAAACTAGCTGACATGCTGATTGCTCAAGCACTAACTGCACGTGTGGTAAAAGATGCAACCTATTCACAGGTAAAATTATTTGTATTACCTCACAAAATGAATCATACATGTTAACCTGAGAACCAGAAAAATTTAAAAACGCGGAAAATATTTACGGCCTGTATTCCTTTTTGTTATAGTTATAGTTAGTTATAAATCAAATCTGACTATAAATGTTTTATTAGATTATGCTTTCGTATGCTTAACAATGCTTAAAACAACACATAATCAATATGGAGGGTGATTTGAAGTCTGGCTTTCTCTAAAGTATTGTTCTTGAGATTAAATTCTACTAGGAACAGCTTATGTGTGTAAGCCAAAAGAAGACATTCCATTGGTAGAAATTGATGTCACATGGCATGTGACGTCAATAACTACCAATGAGATGTCTTCCATTGGCTTTCGCGCAAAATGTTTTGCCTAGAGCACTGACATTATACTTACAGTGCTTGAAATAAGATCAAAATGTTCACTGTGGGAGAGGGATTTTTGAGCATAGTTTCAGACTTTGTAGCCTAAAGCTATGCTCAAACATCACTCCTCCCCAGTGATTATTTGCTTTTATTTCAACCACTGATTAATACTTCAGCCACAATATTCAGTGGTTCTTAATATTTACTCGTCAGGATCACTATCCCAATGACTTGTTCAAAGTCCTCAGTAAAGATGCTAGAACAATGTTGAATGACGTTGTTCTAGCTTCTTTACTGCAGACTTAGAACGAGTTTTTGCCCACTGCGATAGACCTCTCTTATGATCAATACGTATCTTTATCTCTTTTATATAATAGCCACATATTGTTGAATTAAAAGATGTTCACGAAGTAATTGGTGAAGAAAAGTCTGGTAAAGCAATAGAAATGATTTTGAAAGAAAATAGAATAATCAAAGAAATTGGAAAAGAAGAGGATTATTCGGATGTTGAGTCGAGTCCGGAAAAATTATTACCTAGTAAGTAGTTTTAGTGAGAAATGTTTATTAGATCATTGCAGTGATCGATCAAAATAAAAAATAATCACTGCAGAGGAATGATTTTTTTAAGCTTACCAAACAAAGTTTGGATGAGCAATTACTATCACTTTGTGGCAGCGGCAGCAGTCCACTTTTCTTAATAAACCATGTTCCTGAAGAGCTATTTTGAAATTTTGCACCAGCATTAAAGGCGATTAGCAGGACTCACCAAATATGTTTCTATTTTGTTCGCTCTAGTTTTAGGCACAAAGTGTCTAAATTGTGTTTTCGGTCCATGGACCAAAAAGGCATGGTACCGTCTTGAAATGGTAATATTACGAGACTGCTGGTCTTTATTTCAATTAGTGAGCATTTGAATTCTATGAGGTTTTGGCTACACATTTCGTAAAATGTCACACCCAAATCATAGGGGAGAAGTGGGAACTTCTCAGATACACAGATAGGTATCTGCCCTCATTGGTAAGCTTGTTTGTACTGGCTGTCATTCTACCACTAATAAGGATCATCTGCTAGCGTGTGACCATGTACGTAGTTTTGAGGATTTTAGTGTACTGGCCTACTCAGACAACAAATTTAAACTCAAACTTAAATAGAGTATTTTTATTATGAAGGACAAGCCGGTATTAAATTGTAATATTGCATATGTGTCCTTTTTGTTATACAATTGATGTAATTAAGTTAAATTTCCATGAGAAACTTCATTGGACCTAATTTTCGAGCCATCTGGGACTTAATACCATGAACATTACCTTAAGGAGACATTTCTGTAAAAAAAAGTAATGGACGAAACATCGTAAATAAATTGGAATTGTCATAATCTAAGCCGTTTTGTTTTGTTTATTAAATTTTATTACCATAAATAGTATATAGCATTTTCTCTATATTAGGATATTCTTTATTTTTATTCAGTGTATACATTATAATGCATAATGTATATGCATATCATATTTGCTTGGTTTTAATTTCACTCGGTTTGGTGGACTACCTTCAATATCATACCTGTGAGTGAACATAACTACGGAACTACTCAATAGTGCCTCCTCCCTAGTGATTCTTTATTTTGACCATTTCTGTATAATACTGTTACAGAGCATATTGTACCTTCATTTGAAAAAGCCTTCTTGGTCAATAATGCTAAGGTATTACTTAAATTACCTATTAAATTAACCTCTTTAGTATCTCTAATGGTTAGTGTCAGGGAACAAGTGATATTGAAACAAATTGATCTATACCTAATAAATTCAATAATTTTGAGAAAAATGATGAAGAGTGTTAAGTCAATGAGCTTACAATTGATTGGTTTCTTCGGGACGAAGAAACCAATCAGTTGCAAGATCATTGATTTAGCACTCTTCCTCTGTACAGTTATTTTGTTTGGTTACCAAAGTATGCAATTAATCTGTAATACTGCACTGTGGTTGCATTGTGGAAGACATAAGATTGATGAAATGTTACAATGTTTTGTTTGACCACAGCATTCCCAGAAACCATTAAATTCAGTTAAATGTACTGCGATAATGTAGTAAACAAGAAATATAAAACTGACAACGAACAACAAACTGAAATATAAAACTGACAACGAACTCTGGTTATATAGTTGATAGAGTGTTTATTTTATGACTTTTCAGTAAATGATAAGGGTCCATCTTAAAATTTTGCCCCAAAACTAACTTCTTTGGTGGGGTTAAATCAGCTTAAATAGATTAAATTCAACAAAAATAAATCTGTGCAGAAGTATGTTAGATCAATGAGCTTGCAATGGATTGGTTTCTTCAGTACGAAGAAACCAATCCATTGCAAGATCATTGACTCAATACTCTTCTCAGTAGATTTTATTTTTGAGAAAGTCCCTAACAGTAATCGCATCAACGTTGTGTGCAGTTAACAATAAATTCACTCATCGTGCTAAAAGAAACTTAAGTTTACCTCGTCCTCTACTAACAATCTTTACTAGTGAACTTATTAATTGCACTGTCATCTATGCAGTTACTAATACAAATCTTATTTTTCTATTAGGAACCTTTTTTATTTCCCCTATTTCTCTTCACAGACATGAAGAAAGTAGAAGAAACTGAGATATTAGAAAAAGTCCAGAAAGAATCTATGTCATTGTTTGATTAGAATGAACTGGAATTGGTGTTTGGAAAGATAGCTATGG
>JAULBZ010006128.1:0-12670 GCA_032360805.1 Neoturris breviconis
ATGACGTCACAATTTTCTAAAAAAAAAATTAAATTTTAAATTTTTGAGAAATAATAATTGCAAAAAATATGAAACACTGACAAAATTTAACAACAGGCTCTGCGTTTAAGACTCGCAAATTATTATCTCCGAAAAATCCTCTTTAATTGCGTTGAGTAATTCTATTTATTTTTCCTTTTTAAAAGGAAACGTTTTTTTCAAAAATTATTATTATTATTTGTGGAGCTGTTAAAAATACTACGAAAAGTTCACGTATCAACTAAGTGTATTAGCCAACCAACCTTTACGCTATATTATTATCGGGAACTATTATTTGATTTGGTGTAGCTGAGTTGTGTTTAATTTTTGTTTATCAATTATAAAAACTATGTATTGTATTGTTTTAAAATATTGACAAAAGCTTCTAATTTATTTGTTACACATGTTTTTGAAAATAGGATCAAAAACTATGTTTTTAATAAAAAGCTTGATTTGATTTGATCTTCGATTTGTCACAAATATTTTCAATAAAAATGTCACAAAAATATTTCCTTTAAAGATATAAACAAAAATATTTTCAGTAAAAATATTTTCAATAAAGATGCAACAAACATACTGCGAATCAAATTTTTATTAATGATGCTTTGCGATAATATTAAAAATCTGCGGGTCTGAGCAGCAGGATAAATAATTAAAAATGGAGCATGAAGTAGTGGGAAATCTTCACGATTTGGTTATTTCTATCGCAAAAGAACTTAATGCAAACATTGACGAAAACCGACTTGCATTCTTGTCATCGAAGACCTGACCAGATTGTTAGACGGATTCAAAAATTAGCCGCAGTCGGAGACTGTAGTATTCAACAACGAACAGCTACTGATCTTGGAAGAATATGATGAAGGGGATTCAATTAAAGTAATAGTTGACGAAGTAGTTTGGTAACAAAGCAGTAGTGTTGTGTTTGTAGAATTATCATTTTGGCAAGCCCACGCGCATTTTAAAGTCAAAACAACAATGTTTCAGGGGACAGGGGAGCTAGTCAACGCATATTCCGTGCATGATTGTAGCTATGTTATGTATCTTTAGGAATAGGTGGAAGGAAGCAATTAGGAACCAACTGTGTAGGACTGATATACAATTTAAAACAAATCGGCGATTCTATAAATTTAAAATGAAAATGAGAATCAGAAAACTAATCATTCAACCCAATTGTAAATATTTGTTAATTATAAACATTTTAAACATATATTTATTTGATTAATTTATGCTAGTAATATAATAATAAATAATTAATCATTTAATTAAAGTTGATTGATTGGTTTTAACGCTTCGAGTCGAATTCGAATGTCACGTGATGTCAAAACGAGATCTCTATGACGTAGATTAGACGTTACACTGGGCTTAGACTAGAAAATAGTCGACTAATCAAAGTAAATTGGAAGATAAAAACAGGAATCGGGCAAAATTTACCGCACGGAACCGCGTGTATTTTCGATTGGACTTTCCCTCTCTCGTTCTCTCTCCTCCGGGTTGCTACACTGGGATATGAAACGAAATTTATTTTTGAAGGTGTTTTGAATGAATAAATACATAATTCTAACCATATCTCTGATTATAAACCACAAGGATCTGTTTCCATGACAACAATCTTTGCTTATAAAGTAATTATCCAATGACGTCCGAATGTGCTGTCAGTCAGCTCAAACAATAGGGCGTCAAAGCACGTGAGAATACGCATGGATAACCATTTCAAACAGTAGCATGACAGGTTTACGCAAAATATAATTCGATAACACTTTAAACATAACGCGATCAAAATGATCTATTTGAATGTTTAGTTGAGAGAAGACTAATGCTCTATTTGTTTTTTGGAATTTACGAGATTACTTGGCAAAATATTCTACGACTGCGTGTCAAATGATGTTTCTTCAGGGTTGATAATGATGCGCTCTTAGAGTGGTGACAAATGGTGTGGGATATCAAAAGATGCCAAGCTCGTCCCCAGCACCTTTTGACTTTTTTTTTATTTTTCTTGGACCTATAAGGTTCGAGAAAAATAAAAAAAAGTCAAAAGGTGCTGGGGACGAGCTTGCAAAAGATGCGTCCTCATCGTAGGTTTTATACAGAAATATTGTAAGTGCTGTTGTATTGGATGTAATTTTCCCTTCACCAGGAAAGTATAACCAAGACAGCCATGGTTAAACGATATTGAATCGATCAGTGAACACTATTTCGTTATTTCCGTCAAAGTCGGTTGACCATAGTAAGCCCGTGACCCAGCCGGCAAAAACCCGTTCAAAGTCAGCCGAATAACGCTAGAACAATGTTCACAGAACATTGTTCTAACGTTATTTCTTTGACTTTGAACAGGTTTTTGCCGGCTGGGGAGTGGCCTTATAAACAAAGCGTAAATGAAATGAAATTAAGAATGTCATGTAACCTCGTTCTCAGCGCTTTTTAGACGCCCTAAGAACGAGGTTGGCCATGGGTACACCATAATCAATATAAATTTTACCATTATGTATCCATATAGAAAAAAATAGGAATACAATGGATATTGAAGTAATACTAACAATAACTATCGGTGTGATGTTAATTATTTTCCATTCTATCGGAATATATTTATTGATAAAAGAAGAAAAATTAAATTCAAGACTCTTCTTGTTAAGTTTATCAGTATCTGAAATACTTCGAGCTATTGGAGGTATCGTAATATCATGTTCATCAATGAACCGTGATCAAACTTTATTCAAAATTTCGCTCATATTTGTACATACCGTGAAAACACCGTACTATCTATCAATGTTTTTACTAACACTTGATCGATTTATGGAGATATATTTTCACATGGTTTACTACACTACTTGGTATTATAAACGTAAAAAACTACTCATTTTGATTGGATGGTTAATCGCTTTTATTCATATTGTTATAGTAACGATATTAAGAAAATTAAATGTATCAACTGTTTCAGATATAACGTATATTGGTGATATAATACATTTATCTTTTTCTGGAATTCTCGTCATCGAATTTACATTTGTTTACGTTTACATAATAATCAAGATATTTTCTGCAAGTCGAAGGAGTAAACAAAAGTTCGGTACGGTTCCATTTCTTGTGATGACAACGTATGTGTTACTAAATGGAATACCAGACATTTTCATCGTAATCAACAAAGCTAAGTATTTAAAACATGCAATCTTTATATTTCGTATTAACAATCTTTTTGATGCATGGATTTATATATTTGTGAACAAATCAATTCGAAGCCGTTTCTTTATGTTATTTGGAATAAAATCGTCATCAATTGTACCACTGGAAAAGACTACGTCAAACCATATAAGTACTAAATCAAACCGACGTACCACTGTTATTACACCACAAATACAATGTGATCAAACGACGGCGTTGAAATAACCGGACGACATGTGACGTTTAGGATGTTGTATACCCATTGAGCATTTGACGTTTAATCAACGTCGAAAAGATTATACGTAGCATGTCAACTTTTGAAATATTTTTACAACGCTCATCATTCCTCATGTGGAAAATCTGGAATATTTCATGAACGCACATTACGGAAGATTTATAAACTTCACCCAGTGGTCAATAACTTGTTCAGAGTCAACAGTAAAGACGCTAGAATAACATTGAAAACGTTGCTCTAGCGTCTTTACTGCAGACTTTGAACAAGTTTTTGCCCATTGGGCACTAGTAGTAGATTACTTTTACGATTACTCATGTTTTTCCAGACTAGTTCCAAACCCCTTAAGGTCAGGCCCCAGTCGGGTATGCGCACAGGATACGAAAGAGTCGAAACAAAAATTTGTCGAAAAAAGAAGTGTATTTCTTGTGAGTGCTAAGTTTTCGTTAATAAAATTTAACTTGTTTATAAAGTATACCGAAAAGTATCATTTAAACACCATTCATAATGGTTCATATGGTCCTTCGTTGAGTAAGCAATTTTTATGTACACAATCTTCAAGCCATTTCTTTGTAATTATATGCGGTTTCAATGTCCTTTGTCTAATGTTGTCACGTATTGTAGATAGCCTTGGATTATCGCTAAAAAAAGTAAAATCGTGGTTATCTGTAAGTGATCAAAATAATAGCAAATAATAACTGTGGAGGAGGGATTTTTGAGCATAGCTTCAGACGAAAGCCTGAAATTATGCTCAAAATCCCTCCTCCACAGTGATTATTTGCTATTATTTTAACCACTGTAAAAATAATCTGTTTACAAAACTAATTCATACCTTACTTCCCAACCGGCAAAAACCTGTTCAAAGTCGGTAAAATATCGCTAGAACGTTCTTTGAACGTTGTTCTAACGTTATTTTGCTGGGAACTTAGGGTGATGTTATTTCAATTTGGAAAATTTTCAGCAAAAAATAAATTTCATAATTGTTCAAACATTGAAAGTCACTTGGATATGATAAACTTACATCATGCTGTCGCATAACTTTTAGCATTATAAGCGACACTAATGGATATGTTCTTTAAGGATTTCAGAAACATCATAAATACCTGGAGTATTCAAGAATATCGCTTGTGAAGTATTTTCCCTTTGATGACAATGTTTAATTCAGTGGGGAATTAAATCGCATTGAAATGTTTATTAATTTAAGGGACGCAAAATCTCCAAAATCTGTTTGCAGTGAAGGAGTGCTGAATCAATGATCTTGCATTTGATTGGTTTATTCGTACCAATTGCAAGCTCATTAAATTAACGCTCATCGTAGATTAATTGCAACACTCAGCGTAGATTAATGGTTTCTAAGCATCTACAGTATGAACATAGGATCCTGCACAGTTTACCCGCAGTTAACTCATGACCAAAATCAGGTTCCACTATCCTATGAGCCTAAGGCAAGTTTTCTCTCATTTGCTCAATTCAACCTAATTACCAGGACTTCTTGCTTATTCGGACACGAGGTTGCTGCTTAATGATGTTCATATATACATATATCAGTCTCTCATTGGAAGCCACACAATTGTACAGTTACCATTAATAACATATGGAGGAGTGTTGCTCTGCGATGAAGAGTCGTGAGTCAATCATCTTGCAATGGATTGGTTTCTTCGTACCGAAGAAACCAACCAATTGTAAGTACGTTGACATAACACCCTTTTGTATAGTTGTTTTTGAAAGGCATTTTTGAGCTTGTCCCTTACCTAGTATCAATGAGTACATGTGTTGTGTCGTCATCAATCTCACTCGATATTACACCACCATAAAATTGATATTCTAAACTGGAGAAACGTAGATGATCCTGCAAAAGAGAAAAACACTATCAAATCGATTTGAAATATATATCACAATAGCGTTTGAAATATAGGAGCAAATGATCCCTGCAGAGAAGGGATTTTTGAGCGTAGCTTCGGGCCTTAGCATCAAGCTATGCTCAAACCTCACTCCTCCACAATGATTTTTACTTTCAAACATTCATCACAATCTTATTTAAAACCATAAGAAAACAATGCTTGGTTTATATTCATAATAGACCGAATGACTCGATTCGATATTGACTCGATTTGATAGTGATTCGATATTCCGCACTTTTATGGTGTTTATTGGGCAGTACTGTAACGGGGTAAACTTTCACAACAAGAAATTTAAACGGTTCAGAGTAACCATTAAGCCTTAGAACCCGAAAGACTCTTAAGGCAAATTTCCACGAGGCGAAAGCTAAAAGAAGACATTCCATTGGTAGAAATCAGTGTGACGTCAATTTCTACCAATGGAATAGCTTCTTTTGGCGTTAACCGCGAATTTTTCGCCTCGTGACAACCAACCTTTATATTTATGAGAAGCAATAGTAATGGTTGGTTTTCATTTTGCAAAAAAAAAAAAAAAAAAAAAAAAATCCACCATGACAGAGATACATACATTTGAAAATTTTCATGAGAAAATATCTTTTCAGATAGATTGAAATAGTGGTTTCCCATGACTGTAGCTATATACCCAGAAAACAAAACCCTTTTTCTTTTCGCAGGAATATTATTCCGCGATTCAAATAAGATATAATTCTCAGAGACTAGTAGCGGAACACTTTAGAACATATAACAGAGTTTTTGTATTGTTGGCATGAATATATTGAATTGCAAGAAGCAAGAAATGCACTAAAGAAATCGGAATTTATAGAACCTTTAACGTATCTGCAAAATAAAAACGTGTTACCTCATCTTTTAATTCATCAATAAACAACCTGAAGCATAAAAATTAAATCAATCACTGCGAGAATGAGCAACACACACGTGAAGATACACATATATTATGAAGATATTTTATAACAAAACCCATTCATAAGAAACTCTAGTAATATCGAAAAAGGTTTTTAAGAAACTTTTCTGGTGCACATAATCAAACTTAAAAAACCTCCTTAATTTTTCCTTTACCTACAATTTCTTTTATCTATTTTTATTTGATAGGTACAGTTTTTGTTGTTTTATCTGCACGAATCTTTGTAGATTAAACTACTCAGTAGTAAGCGTTAGCAATCGAAAGAAGAAAGACCAACCTGCATCTCCTAAATAGTCCCAACTTTGATTCATTCTCATAATAACGAAATTCTATCTCAGCAATATCTTCATGCGTCACAATTCGATCTTCGGTTATATTTGAGAAAACATGTGAAAGTTTTTCTTCATTTGTATCTTCTGTGTAACTATCACCATATTTATCAAACAGCTGGCGAAATTTTGCTGATGTTTCAGACGTAGTATGCAACATGTCTGATGGTTTGTATCGTAATATCGTTTTTCTCTCCTGTAACGAGATATATTTATAAATAATTGCAATAATATACATCAATAAAATTCTAACAAATTTTCAAAAATACCCATGCCCTGCTCCAGCAAAAACCTGTCCAAAGTCAGCAAAATAACGTTATTTTTCTGACTTTGAACAGATTTTTGCTGCGGCTGTACGAGCGATCTGAAAGAGAGAGATAAGTGATTCCAAACCTTGGACAAAGATTTATTTTCATCTCGATGTTTCAACACTTTACGGACGAATGCCCTAAAATATAATACCCGATTGATTTCGGACCAGCGAGACAGTTCGTTAACTCTTTTCCGACGGTCACCTATATTTACAAATTAACAATGTATTTTAGTCCACCACACACAATGTCTACCAGTACAACACATAACCATGGTAACCATTTCGAGGATTCATTATTGGTATGGTTTATTAGCACGTAGCTACCCTGTGGCACTGATTAAATGTCGCCAACTAAAGACTAGCTTGTAATTTGCAACACATTACGATAAAAGCTACATAGGAGAGTACTCAGTCAACGATCTTGCAATGGATTGGTTTTTTCGTACCAAAGAAACCAATCCATTGCAAGTTCATTGACTTAACACACTTCTGTACAGATTAGTTATTTTTGTTGAATGTTGACAACCTTAGTTGATTTTACCTTGCGAAAGAAGTTGGTTTTGGAGTGAAATTTTGAGATAGTCCCTTACTTATATATTTTGATGATTTCTATGTTTATAGCTGATAACTTATACGTTTGAAACTAAGAATAGCGTCGGTTTACTGCCGTTGATATTTGCTATTAGCTGAACCGCCGTCTCTACTCATTGTACGAAGTTCTGCAGCTCTGGGTATGAAATAGTATTGCCCTAGCTATCCTCACAAACTCTAACACAACAGAACCGAAGACCATTATGAAAAGGAATGTTACCATGTTTGCATTTCAATTGAAGCTGATATAATTGGGCAAACTCTCCAGAGTTATTTAGAACGCATTCATCAATAACACCTGTGGTATTCAAGAAATTCATAGCCTATGTCATTTTTCATTTGCTCACTATTCCGAATCATAAAAATGAAGATTGAGCCTTATCAAGGGTATTCCAATACAATACAATACTTGGTCGAAATGTTTTTCAATTTAGAAGTAAGTTTTGGTAAAGCATGAAGAGTGCCAGGCATCGAAAAAAACCTGTTCAAAGTCATCAAAATAACGTTAGAACAACGTTTAAAGAACGTTGGTCTAACGTTACATTGTTGACTTTGAACAGGTTTTTGCCGGTGTAAAAAAAGAACTTACAAAGCATTCTAACAACCAAGATGGATTAACAACATCAATATTACCCTGACTAATATAAGAAGAATGTAACATTCCCCAGTGGACAAAAACTTGTTTAAAGTTCGCAGTGAAGACGCTAGAAGAACGTGTTCAACGTTGTTCTAGCGTCTTTACTTCTGACTTTAAACAGGCTTTTGCCCACTGGGCTAGAAGATAAAGCTTTATAGTCTGAAGAAATGCTCATAATTCCCTCCTCCACAGTGACTATTTGCTCTTATATCACGTACTATATTACTATAACAACCGGTGCACGGAATAAGAGCAAATAATCACTGTGGTGGAGTGATTTTGAATATTGCTTCAGTCACAAAAATCATTCAAGTTTGTTTCCACTGGAATAAGTCTTTTAAAGTATTAATCAATTCATTAATAGCTATACAAAATTACCATAAAAGCGCAATATATATATATAATTGAGAACAAAATACCTTATAATATTTTTCACTCGAAAATTAGCTTTATCAGCAATCACACATAATGTTTTGCTACCAGGATTTTGAACAAACGTTCCTCCATACTAAATAACATAAAGAATATGCTACTGAGAAAAGTACAGAGATAAAATGTTCTTGTAATTGATACAAATTTAAAACTGAAAAAACATATAAATATACATTTTCATAAAACAATGAAAACGAGGCGTTTGTTGCTCAAAGTAGAACTTGTTATAATGCAATAAACTAAATCGATAACTTCTGGAACAGTAGAAGCTTTGAAATACCCTCAGGAACAGAAGCATAGTAGATATCCTTTGGACAAATAGTAGATACTTTCTGGGATAGAAAAAGCTTAGTTGATACTTTCTAGAACAGTAAACGCTTAGTAGATACCTTCTAGAAGAGAAAGAGCTTAGTAAATACACTCTTATTTAGTAGGGGTGCTAAAATATATATCTAAAGGTGGCGCTTATTCGAGAGAGGTTCTTATTTAAAGTAGGGCGCTTCTTTAAGATAACGTGGTAGTATAGCAAGTAACATAACATAGAATAATATGCTTACCTCAACAATTTTCTTTTCTAGATTTTGCTTGGTACAATTCGTTGGACCATTTATAATACATAGTTCTTTGTCAGCAAATAACTGTGATACCTTGTACAAAGAAACAGAAGATTAAGCTCCTTCACCTTCCCAGCACGACGTTGTTCTAGAGTCTTTACTGCGGACTTTGAACAAGTTTTTAATTTATTTCAATTAGATCACGGATTTTTAGAGCTCTCAGAATCTAAGGGACACATCATAATGATTATACCTTTTAGTTGGCACAGTACAATATTACTCATTTCCGCTAGAATCTATGAAAGAATTACTCAAAAAAAAAATGAAAAAAAAAAATTAGGAATGACCAGCCTCATGATGCAGGACAACATAAAAGCTAAGAACATCCAGCCTCAAAACAAAATCAAGCACATTTCTGAATTAATGCGCACACATATTTGAGCTTATGACATTATTGGCTTGTGATCATATTGACCATCAGCTATCTAAAACATTCACCTTTTTGTGTTTTTATAAAGTCTGTATATACTAAATAATTTTGGCGTTCTGAAAAAATATCGCACAATACACTTCTTTCTCGATTAGATGCCATGCCTTTTGACATACTTAAATTATTAATAAGACATGACTTGACTTGACCTAAGACTTGACCTAAAAAAATATCATGTATTATTTACCCACCTCTTCAACATCACCTATGTCAGCTCCCTTAAAATGTTGAGCAACAGTTCTTGGTCTATCTATTCTTGGTGCTAACCTTCGCTTCTTTTTAGATGGTTCATTTGATGTGTTACCATCAGTTAATTTATATGTTAGACGACCATCAGCTATCTAAAAAGATAAGAATTCTAAATGAAGCCATTACATTGGTTGAAAGCGATGTCACCTGTCAGGTGAAGTCGCTTTCAACCAATGTAATGGCTTTATTTAGAATTCATTGTGCGAACGAATTAGCCTAGTAGAGATCCGCCTAAAACCCTTCTATACAGAGGTATTCGATAAGAAGGTTAAAAAGTATAAATAAGACATTCCAGTTAAAGTTGTAAAGCTTTCATAATGATGTGTATATTAGTGCATGTAGATCAATCAACAGCCTTTTATGCATACCGTAAATGATCAATTAAGCGCCAGGTGGGATTATACGAAACTGAGCACCTAATTAGAACACGGGGTTGTAATTAATTTTTCCAAGAAACAATCATTTTTCTAAACTAATTTCCAGTGGGTAAAAACCTGTTCAAGATGAAGGTCAATATGTCTCCTCCAACATTTTGAAAGCCTATGTTTTCTTTTTTGAGAAATCAAAAGGGAACCATGATATTGGAATGAAGTCATTGTTCGTATCTTTATCAGTTGTAGCTTGATAATGGTGGTGTCAATAACCCACCGAAATAAATTTGGTAATCGGTGGAGTTTTATAGTTAAATACTAACTTAATTATTTGTTCACTTAAGCGCCGCCGTAAAGACGCTCGAACAACGTTTTCAACGTTGTTCTAGTGTCTTTACTGCAGACTTTGAATAGGTTTTAGCCCACTCGGTGTTTCCTTCAAGTAATTCATTCTTGGTGAATTACCTTTTTAAGTTGATCTAATTCATCATTGGTCATACAATCATACCAATTTTTATCATCGCGTATCTTCTCTAATCGTGGGAATCTCAATGTACATCCACATTTATATTTATTAGACGTGCTGATCTCAGCAGCTTTTATTTGTACAATGACAGAATTCTGTGGCTCTATCCAAACATCAGGTTTCTCCTAAAATACGATAAATAAATGAATGAATGAATGAATGAATGAATGAATGAATGAATGAATGAATGAATGAATGAATGAATGAATGAATGAATGAATTAAATTAATTTGTTGCTAAATTAGAACCATTGAACCTTTCATTCATGACCGTATTGGATGAGCTCACTTTTCATTCATAACTAAATTGGATACATCAAGCCTACCTTGAACCCATCACTAAATTGAATACATTGAGGCGGATTCTTTGCATCAAATTTTCTCCAATATTTATGAAGCTTTCCAAGTAACCCATTCAATTCTTTATCTGAATAACCAGAACCAACCTAAGAATGGATTATCAATAAAAACCAAGCCTAAATAAAACTGCCCGACATCACCTGCAGGGGAGTGTTTTTTAGTACAGTTTCCAGGTTTGAAACTAAAAGCTATATTAACCAAACACAAAACACTCCTGAACACACAGGTGTTCAGCATTTATAATCAGGCTTAAATAAAACCACGAACATGTTTAATCAGCAAGTCTGCAACTCCATTAGCTTCTTCAATGAGCAAGCCTGAATATAACTGCCGAATATCACCTGTGGAGGAGTTATTTGAGCATAGTGTGCTTAAAGCTGAACACTGTACTCAAAAACATTCCTCCACAGGTGATGTCCGGCAGTTATATTCAGACTTGATGACTCAGTACTCTTCTCCAAAAAATAGTAATCTTAAAATGCTGTATTAATATCTGTATAATGCTAAAAGTGAATAACATATTTTCTTTCTATTTATTCCAGCATGACAACAGGCTGCCAATTAGCCTCCAAAGATGCTCCTCCACAGGGGCATGCCGTCATGAATTCAGAGGCCTGTGAAGCCTTTATTTGGCCTTTCATACATCGCTAACAGCTTTAGTTTCACTCACTGAGATAAAAGATAACCATCACAATGTGCCCAAGCACAATGAGAGCCACAAATTCATGATATTTTTTTGTATATTTAATTGTTCAAAAAATGAATGTCCAAATTGCTACATGTTCACAGAACAGTCAATTAATTATATTTAAACACAACCCAGTGGGCAAAAACTTGTTCAAAGTCTGCAATAAAGGTGCTTGAACAATGCTATACAAAGTTGTTCGACCGTGTTTTACTGTGGACTTTGAACAACTTTGTTATTCACAAGTTCTCCATAGCATAATAGACTGTACAATATGGCAGGGATTAAAATAACCGCCGGTCATCACTGTGGAGGAGAGCTTTTTCAGAATATTTTCAGCCAATTTGGCAGAAACTATTCTGAAGAATCTCTTCTCCACAGTAATGACCAGCAGTTATTTTAACCATTGATAATATGGTCCCGTATGTCGCTATATATAGATCGTGTATTGCCATATATGGATATACACAATAAGGAAATATGTTACCATATTGGGCAACCTTTCATATTTAAAACAAACTTTACCTTCCCAATAGTCAGAAAAGAACTTGGTTTTCCATTTTTTGTACTGCTAACATCAGCCACACCCAACAAAAAATGAGATATAACGCCACCACGACGAAAACCGGTTCCGTATTCACCACCAAGGATAATCAGATCTAACTCGTCACTCAAATTATCAACATACTCTGGTTTTAATTTCAGCCAACCACTACCTAAAAGTAAATCAAAAGCATGACCTTCAAAGAAACTCACCAAATCTACATAGTGGTAGAAAAATCAGGTACATCATAAATGGACAGGTTAAGGTTAAAGGTAAAAAATCACCCGCAGATATTTTTTTCAAATTTTTCCTTCTGTGGTCTAGATGAAAGTTCATATTGCTACTAACATATTCTGAAGATTTG
>JAULBZ010006129.1:0-12669 GCA_032360805.1 Neoturris breviconis
CTCAAATATAAAATCTACAGAGGAGAGTATTGAGTCAACGATCTTGCAATGGATTGGTTTCTTCGTACCGAAGAAACCAATCCATTGCAAGTTCGTTGACCTAAAACACTTCTGTACAGATGTATTTTTGTTGAATTTTGTCAATTTTAGTTGATTTAACCTTAATAGAAATGTCACAACTAGAAACTATATCAAATATTAGTGCTACAAGTAAGTTTTTACATTTACATTGTTATGTCGTTTTTTCTTGAAATCTCTTTTGTTATAACAACAGAACTGTTAAGAGTCGGTTTGAATAAGATTACAACTATCTTGTGAAAGTATAGTAATATGTAACTGATCAATACCAAAGCTAACACAGTGGTGCAACTTATGATGTCTTTCCAAAATGGACTCGATTGGCTGAAATATAACACTGATGTACATCCAAGCAATATTACACTGATAAAACTAAGTAGAGTCAGGTTGTTGTCTTTAAAACTTGATGGCAACTTTCTTGTTCTAAACCCTTGAATACCATTACCAAAATGTAATACAATGACATACGCTAACTGGACATGTAAATGTAAACCAGTATTGCAATATATTTCCCGCTTTAGGGCGGTTTCCATGTACCTTGTAATAATTGCAGCTGGAGTATTTTGATACATTAGAAAATTTAATATGATGGATAGCAGCAACGTTGATGCCATAACTGTCAGATGTAATGACTTAGTGAGTAATATCTTCTTTCGTCTCATTTCATATTTGGCTTGAAATATCATGAGAAATTTCTCTGTTTTGCTTAAAGTAATAGATGCTGCCATTGTTAGCATCAAACCAACAACGATCGGTCTCATATAACAGATGTAAATGTTTGGTTTTCCAATAAATAAAACTGGTACCGCGATACTTAATAATATATTTGCCATCAATTGAACAAAAATTGTATGTTTATCTGATGCTCTAACTATTGCTGAATTTTTAAACCTGACAAAGGTGAGCAATGAAATCACTATTAGAGTAAATACTACCCCCGAAGTTATCTGAAGAATGATGCCAGGAATGGAATCAAACTTTAGATAAACATCGTTATATGGATCGTAGCAAAATTGTTTTGAGGAAGCAGCTTTAAAGAAAGTTCCACAAGACGTACAAGTTCCATTACCGTAGCTTGTCTTTATACGATCCCCTATACATCTCCTACAGTGCCATCCAAAACTAACATTCCAACCTTCTTCAAGGTAAGTACCATACAATAGTTCAGTTCCAGGAGCGCAGTCTGGAACGTTACAAAAATGACTTGAATTGTTTATTCTAAGCTTGTAATTTAAAGAAAGAAATTTTGTTGTCCATTTATGTGCACTTACTGTATTTCTCCAATAGTACCACATTATAATCAGGCCACTAAATTCAGAAGTTGTATCAAGTGGTATAACTTTCTCCAACTTAGAACAACTTGATCGCCCATACATTTTTGGTTGAGTGCGTACAGCTTGTTTACAAATTACAAAAGTGTGCCGTTTCCAATCGGACCACTTTTCAAAGTTTAGATCAAGTTTCTTGGCATACGGAATGAATCTTTCAATATACTTTGGTTTTCCAATAAATATTAAACGTGTAACATTTGTACTTTTAGCAGCTTTCAGTAAGCGGTCTATATCTGTTTGCTTTTGCATGTTGATGAACTTTTCTTTATAGCAGAGCTTCTTATTTTTCTCATACGATTTGCCTATCATTTGAAATGTATGGTATGTTTCATGATTTGGTACGTAACAATTATTAGTCCCATTACATAAATACAGTTTAACAATATTCATATTTGTGCCAAATTCCTTTTTGAAAGTCTTGATAGCATCAAAATAAAAAATATAGTTAGGGTTTTCTACTAACATATGAGGATATGCTAGTTCCTTTGTAAAAGACACAAATGTAATATTCCAAGGTAGCAATAGACTTGCAGCAAGTCTTGTCATTTCCAGTGACATCAGGGTTACAACTAACAAGAAAGGCTTTGGCTGTAATATTTCATTTACAAGAAAAGAAGTAAGAGTTCTCTTGTCTTCACAAACATCCACTATTGCATACCCAATTTTAAGCATCCATATATGTCTTTCAATCACAAAAGTACGAGCTACATTCACTGTGCTATAGCTGCTTTCATTTCGTACAACTGAGGTAGTTAACGAGGAAAGTAACAAAATGTTTTCCTGACGCCGATACCATATGTTATCAGAGCAATAACCATCTACAATTGTTTCCGGGCAAATATTGAGAAGCATTATAACAACTACTGTTGAACGATAGTCCATCGTTGTCGCTTTGTAATAGCAATAAAATGGTTCAAAGATAATCTAAAACAATGAAAGTTTAAAATATAAGGTTCAACGTATAAAATTATGTAATCTTATGTTTATCATTATTTTCTTGGTTTTATTTCAATTATTATTTGCTTGTTGTTTCAATACAACAACAACAAGAATGAAATCGTGCAATAGTGCTGTTGTATCAATAATGAAAATTTTAAAGCAACTGACCAAATACGACTATAAAACCAAAAACTTGTTCAAAGTTATGCTAGAACAACATTTTCAACGTTGTTATAACTTTAACAACGTCTTTACTGCTGACTTTGAACAAGCTTATGCCCACTGAAAAACATTAAAAGTAAAAAAAATATTTACCTTTTGTTTTTATTTTGTTCGTTAAACTGTCACGCACTCGAATATCTGCAAAGTGCGATTTTTCTATGATTGATTCGTTAATCTACCTCCTCAGCATATGGTATTACAGACAGAACGTCTCTTTGCTTGTAAATAAAATTTCTTGCACTTTTTCAAGTGTAACATTGACATAAATTTGATGCACCATATATTCGTTTGCTTTATATGTCTTGCACAATCGTCATACATTTGTGAATGAGATGGATTTCTCTATAAACATATTATGGGACTAAAATATTGTTGCTATTATTGACACTACGGTGCTATCCATAAATTTCAAAAAGGTTGCGTTTTTTGCAGAAAGATGAGAGCCTATTGAAATTGCTTTCCTGATCTATATTGCTGTTAGTTACATTTAATCATTCCCTCTGAAATGTACGATATTATTATTAAAAACATTAATAAAATCATAAAAGAACACTAAGACACTATACTTTTACTTTGTACGTTAAAAAGTTGCGATACGGATTCAAAGTGTTGTTGCAATGTTTTTTGTGAAAAATTATATTTTATTTATCTCACCACCACAGCGTGTGAAAGACGGCTGAATACGGACCCATATAACTCCGTATTCGGACTGTGTATTGCCATATATGGCAATCCGCAGTCGATATACGAAATTATACTGGTCCGTAGTCAGTAGCCTTTCACGCTGTGTACATTTCGCAAACTTTATTATAATTTACAATTCTTAAGGTCTTTATTAAATAATTTTTAATCTAATTTCAGAAGATTTTTATTTGTTTTCCATTGTTGTTCTATGGTTCTAGTTTGTAATTATTGTTTCTTATATAAAGATATATTGCATATTTCAGCTGTTTACAAAACGTAAAAGTCAATTATAATTGTTTCTCCCTAGTGTATGTTCTCGTTCCACTACGTAGCAACAGGATGGTAGTTATTCCAGGTTCGTGGTTGTTATAACTATTTGGAATATAAATTAAGAATTACTTGAAAGCTACGCACGTGGGACTTTATGTCCAGTGAAAAAAAACTTGTTCAAAGTCCTCAGAAAAGACGCTATTAAAAACATTGATGCGAAGTTAAATACGGTTTCGCTACGATCATTTTAGACATTTTAGACCCAAACTATTATACTGTCATAGACATTTTAGACCCAAACTATTGGGCAATATAAGAAATCTACACATTTTCACATGATGCCTATGAATTGGTTCTCAGAACCAATTGGGTTCTAAATCGATAAAAATATAAGAAAAGGTATGATAAAACAAAAAATGGCTAATTTCATTTTAAATTACTATAATTGCTACACAACATGAAAGGCCACTGAATACATTTTTAAATTTTGAACTGTGCTAAACTGTACAGTGCCTTATACTTCATTCTGACTCAATTAGAATTTACCCTAAGCTAGAATTTGTAATAGAAATAAAGAACATATGAATTTCTAAAAGGTTAATTTTACGCTGTGTCCATTAGGCGGAAAACTCTGAACAAAGGCCAAAAAAATACATTTCATTGGCAGAAATTGACACGATGGGTGATTTCGGTCAATGAAATTTCTTCTTTTTGGATCTCAAGCGGATGGGAAAAAAGGTAAGCAATAACAATCCATTCAGACTGAAATAAATAATCTATTTACATTATTTTAGTTGAATACTGATTTTAAATCATTTAGACTTTGAACAAAAGTGATATTTTTTTTCTCTTTATGGTGCTTCTGCTCTTGTGGTTGCCACTCTATGAAGTATTCAACTTGATTGAACCTTTAATCCTACGAATTAATCTTCTGTGTCCTTCTGTGCCCTTCATAATTCTTACCAAAAATAGATTTACTCTGCTTTATCTGCTGATTTTCAGATATATTTACGAAACTTGGCACATATCAAGAAATGGAAATAATTTAGGGTAATTTTTTATTTAGGCATTTTTGCACCGAAAATGTTTTCTATTTATAATTCTAGAATTATATATAATTGACCAACTCACGCGGTGTATTTTACTGACCAGAAAGAACTGAGTGAAATATGCCGAATATAACTTATTTTATCAAATGATTAACCAATTATATCAGTGGTATTAGTGTAATTAACACTCTGTTATTAATCATAATTAGGTGGTCATGAAATTGATATGTCTAATTTACGGACCAGTATATTGCATTTATGAATCGAAACTTTAAGTCATACCTTTCAATTTCTTTTGCTAATGATGTTTCAATCTGTTGCCATGGGAATATATTATAACCCACGATATCTGCTCATATGTACATTCTACAGACCAGAATAAAAATACCTAATGTTAATTTACAAATGAAATATAATATTTTGGGAAATGCATCAAATGTAACACCATATAGCTTACAATATATAGGTAACCGTATTTGGGTAACACATGCTTCACTTTTTCATTTGGAGAAACGCAAGGAACTGCTACACACTTGAATGGTTCTCTCAAAGCAATGCAAGGATATGCAATGGGAGTGCGCTGGGAGAGTAAATACCAAACAAAATAATAAGAAACTTTTAAAACTAAGAATAAAAAAAAAAGATCACAAGATCACAAGGGAAAAGATCACAACAACGATATCACAAGAAAACATAAAATAATTGATCCTTGCAATTATCGTTGGACTGAAAGCTTTAAATTATTTATTCTTGAATCTGTTGTTACAGTTATTGTTCCACCTGCTTCTTAAATATCGTTTTTTCTCACGGTTTTTACATTAGAAAACCCAATGGTTTTCGAACATGAAACGCAAACAATTTTCACATCCAAAACTAATTATCATAAGGTAACGAACCAAACATACCCACTCCCTATTAGATTACGGATTCCGAGTTACGGAGCCTGAGTTACGAATATCACGTCATAACCGGAGGTTACTAACCCAATAATTTAAAAATAAATAAATGCGAGTTATTTAACCAGGAAGTTTTAATGGAAATAAAATTCTCGAGTTTTCTTAAAATTTTCAAAACATCTTCACAAGTTATATAATGTGAAAAAGAAATAATGATCCAGTGCACAAAAACTTGTTCAAAGTTCGCAGTAAAAACGCTAAAACAACGTCGTACAACGCTGTTCTAGCGTCTTTACTTCTGAATTTGATTAAGTTTTTGCTGTTAGGGCTTTGCAAATCATTATGAAGAATCCCTATTAGTCGGGAAGATGAAACTTAGACACTTCCGAAACATTACGTCGGAACAACATCAAACTACGTCACGACGTAGTTCCGACGTCGCGTGCTCACTAAGAATAACCCTAACCAGGGGACAAAAATCTGTCCAAAGTCGTCGGTACAGACGTTAGGTCGAACGAACGTAGAACAAGTATTTTTTACTGTTGACTTTGAACAAGTTATTGTCCACTGGGTAGGAAGTCATTAAAACAATATTTCACAGTGATGACGCAGCCGTTAGGGAAGAAGTACAGGGAGGAGGAAGAAGTTGTCAAGACAAGAGCTAATAAAAAAGAATAAAAATGTTATCCATCTGAAAAGAAATTGTATGTAATAAAAGATATTGATGTTACCAAAGACATTTCGGTCACTTTTAAGGAAAGATTTGCTCTCCCCCATATGAAGATGTTTGGATAGGGAGGCAACACAATACATTAATCACGAAGAGAAGATGAAAAAATGGTATTTTTTGCTGAATTTTGACCTCTGATTCTCGAGATATTGCATGTTAAACTCCTAAAAAAGGGAAAAATTGTCCAATATTGTGCTGACGTCAGCAGGTTTCTAGGTATTTTTATACAAAAATATTGCCGTTGACAACACCTTAATGAGGGCTTTTTAAAGTGGTATTACTTGTATCTCTATCATTTATGGTTTGGAAGGTTTTGAAGCTCAAAAATTTAAATTTCAAAAATAATTGCTGAATCCACAGAATTTTTCGGATTTTTAAAACTTTTTTTAAAACGACTAATGGAATTTCTAGTCTTGATAAGTTGAAAGAACGTGAAAAGAAGTGAAATAAAACTTGAAATACGCTTAAATAACACCAGATATATCTAATTCTAATATTTTGTGTTTTTGTCTTCATAATCATTCTATTTGGCCAATTGATTTGGCTTAACAAAGATTTGTTGTTAAGTATGTGTATTTTAAGTTCAAATCATTCAGTGAATGTATTCGGTATCCTGTAAAGCTTGATACTAACTAGGCAAAAACTCCTAATAGAAATCAACCCTAATATTATGAACTCTTCCCAGTGAGTAAGAACTTGTTCAAAGTCAGCAGCAAAAACTATAGAACGTCTTTACTGAGGACTTTGAACAAGTTTTTGAGCATCGGATTGTGATTGCTATGATGCCCTGACAGCCCATATTTTGTCGTATTAATACTCCTTTAGCTCATACTTACCAGCCATAACCCCCTGATACACCTTGTTATAAGTCTAAATCTTGTAACATGTGGCGTTTCTACCAATTAAATATATTTTTATTGATTTAACAATTTAGAATATTTGTCTTATAGAAATCAACCTTTAGAACAAAAAATCCACGTTTAAGGCCGTTGTGACAAGTGCGCATGCTCAGAAAACAATTCACCGTGCACCACCCGAAATATTCCGCCCCAGCAGTAAAAAACACCGAATGAAAAACGGTCTTTAGACATCGGTATAGAAAATATGAAATAAGGTCTACATTATTGTTAATACAAAACCAATAAAGGATTACCTCTAGATATCGAGATTATTCTATGGAGCCTGGATCTAATCATGGCCACTTCCTAATCTCTTCGCATTCTGCAAATAGACTTCCAAAGAATGCGAGCAAGTTATTTTTGTTAATCTATTTTTGACTTTGTTGATGTTCCCAGCCGGCAAAAACCTGTTCAAAGTCAGAAAAATATCGTTAGAACAATGTTCGTTGAACGTTGTTCTAACGTTATTTTACTGACTTTGAACAGGTTTTTGCCGACTGGGGTTGATGTTGATCCGACTGGCGTATGTCTTCTGGAAAAGATCTATTTTGCCCCTTTCTATGAATTTGCCGAAATCAACATCTCTTGAGTACGAAAGTCAAGTGTAATCGAAAAATCAATTACCATATCACTTATGAAGTACTATCACTCGAATATCCCAGTGAACAAAAACATGTTCAAAGTCCGCAGTAAAGAAACTAAAACAACTTTGAAAACGTTGTTCTTGCGTCTTTACTGCGGACTTGAACGAGGTTTTGTCCACTGGGATATTCCATATAATCACTGTGAGAACATATTTTCTAACCATACTTCTCAAGAGATCATCTCAACGTTTTAAGTATTACGATGAAGAGTAACGAAACAAAGATCTTGCAATGGGTTGGTTAATTTGTACCGAAGAAACCAATCTATTGCAAGCTCGTGGACATAACACCCCATTCCACCCCCCTGAATTTCAAGAGAATGTAGCACCTTTATGGTACCACGGAAAATACTTTTTTTCGCTGAATTTTCTTTAAAAACATTATATTGAGAAATGGTTTTATTTTCTCGAAAATGTGATAGTGGGAGGATTCGAATTTTAAAACATCGATGAAATTGGACAAAATTAATCAGTTGCGTTTTTATAGTTACTTTATTTATTTATATTCTATATATATTTCCTATAATAAATTCTGTCAATTAACCCTCGCGTTGACGAAAACAAAATAGTCCCCTTGTAGTAACGCTAAAGTTCAAAACCCACATAATTCATCCTAATCATTCTCTGAGCTTTATTTAAATTCTCAACCAAGTTTCTGACACATTTCTAACGCTAATATGGACTAACCACAATTTGTCAATCTACTCTAATTTGTGAGTAAGAAAACCATATCTATGGTAAAATACACCGTTATAAAAGGATATACAATAAAAATATTTGCGCTCAGACAGAATAATGAAGACCAGAGATAAACCCAATGTTTTAATCAGCTTGTTTAGGCTCCCACATAGATAAGATGGTATAAGATGACAAAATTACATATAATCTGAAATATTTAACAAAAAGATTATCATTGCCACCACAAGCTACATCGTGGTCACACTTATCTTCATAAAGTTACAAACTACATTCACCTTTTTTCATATAGTTTATTCAAACATTGTTCAGAGGTTTAACTTTAACTTTAGGATTTTAAGGTGAAACTGTGTCAACTTTGCGTCTGCTTGTACTGAAAATATTCCTATTATTTTATCTCTTTTATGATGGATCTCCTGATATTGCAAACTTTGTCATAGAATTATTCTTTCAGCAGCATTATTTCAAGCGCTTTAGTTACAAAAAGGAACGACAAAATGATTGCTAAAGTATTGTAAATACGGTGACATCATCATAAAAGAGATATAGACTATAATAACTTAACAGATCTTGCGGTTGTAGTGGATTGTTGTCAATAGTCTGAAATATAATACGGCCTCAGTATATCTAACTAACTTAATATCTATTGCTTTGTCTAAAGGTTGATTTACATTAAGGCGGGTTTCAACTAGGCGAAATGAAGCCATCACATTCAAGAATAGCAAATTTACTTGGTTTTATCCCTCAAATAATGAATAATGACAGCAAATTTGCACAGAAAAAAACTTCCCCTAAGCAAAAAAAAAAATTATCCCAGCAAAAAAAAGTCTGTAAAAAGCCGTAGTCAGTAAAAAAGTCTGTAAAAAGCCGTAGTCAGCAAAAAAAAGTCGATACAAAGTCGTGATCAGCATACGCTTTAGGCGGTAAAAACATTTAGTCAATAACCCAAAATTTAGTCACTTTTTACCGACTTTTTTTATACCGATAAGGGTATTTATGGGGCCGCATATTTGCGTGTATAGACTATACGACTATACGTATACATACATATACATTTGCATATATTGTATTACATCGTCTGAATAACTCATAGTTATTATCTTTTCTAACTCATTTAACCATAATTACAGCAGACAACAATACAATGAATTGAAAAGAGTATCCGGTTTTTATTCCGGTTTTTTCAGGAGAAGAAATTATCAATGACATCATATATACATCGTGTGAAAGTTTACCCAATACGGACATTCTTCCCTGTATATATATATACAGCTTATTATGATAATACACAGTACTTATCCAAAGGTATCCGTATTCAGTAGGCTTTCACGTCGTGATGCTTATACCTTTTTAAATACATCAATCAACAAAGTTCTTTATCAAATAACTTAAAAGATTAAACTGTTCAATCAACATCACGAAACCTGTGTCGAAAACTGTTGGACTGTTAGAAGACAAAGAAGTATATATTATTGACATAAGAGATTTCAGAGTCAGGAAGAGAAAAATATATATCAAAGAAGTGTAAACTGTATGGAAGATGGCTGAAATAAAATTTATATATATGACTTTAATAATTTCTATTTGTTTTGTTGCAGGTAAGAAATGTTCCGTTTTATCTTTGAAACTGTGAGTATGTTTAACCCTATTTCTACTGGACTTTTTAGGGCTCTGAGAATCTGGGAGGGGGGGGGGGGGGGCATTGTGCCCTTACCACCATAACTTATTCCGTCCGTTTAGAGAATAGTAGTTAGTGTAAAATGATCGTCTTTAGATTGGTTGTTTTGTAGCGCAAAACTACAGCATGCTTCCTTTCGACAATGATCACACATGTAGATATTTTTCATGCCGTCCGAAAATCAGCTCTATCTTGTTCTAATGACAAAAAAGGTTAATGTTTTTTTTTGGAAATTTCTCTTTATTTTTTCTTCTCTCTAAGCAAAAAGTTTGTATTAAAATCGAGATGAATGTTTTATTATTACTACAACAACTAGTAAACACGCTAGAACAGTTCTAGTATCTTTTGATGCCGACTTTGAACCATGGTGCATTGCTTTTGGTTTTAGCTAGTATTTCACTATAAAAATAATTATTTGCAATCAGTACCCAAATATGAAAAGGTAACTCAGACCTTACAAAACCTTAATACCATTATTTATCTGATTTTTGGTCTCACTACACACTCTCCACTAACATAAGGGTGCCACCTTCAAAAAGTTATATTTATCCCTTAAAATCAACAAGATAGCTAAGATCCAATAATAAATATGATTTTAAGGCGGCAAGATGAAAGGGAATACGTTGAACAAAATAAGAAACATAATAGACATTAAACGTAAACATAACCAAAAGAAAACATATCACATCTTTTGTGACAGTTACCCGTATTTATTATGTTATACCAGTCATTCGTTTGTATTTTATCATATTTGAAGGGGGTAATAGTAGAAAAGATATTATGTTATGTTTTTTAAAATTAGATCTTAATTTAACCCGGTAGGCATAAACTTGTTCAAAGTCTGCAGTAAAGAAGCTAAACAACGTCGTTCGACATTGTTTTAGTGCCTATACTGCGGACTTTGAACAATTGTTTTGCCGACAAGGATGAGTTATATAAGGTACAGCACTTAAATTGTGGTCAGCATCAATTACCCATTTGTTTATCCTCACTTAATACTAACTGATTATCATGATTACAAGGTAAACATAATTACTTAGCTTCATTATTTTGAGGAAAGAGGATTTTTTGAAGATAAAATGATTAAGAGATAAGAGATAAAATAGAGAGATCAATATATGAATAGCACAGTGTGAAAGCCAACCAAATACGGACCCATATATATCCGTATATACGGAGGAATATGGGACCGTACTTAACAATATTTCACGCTGTTAAGTAAACACGAACTTAAACCAAACATGACAAATAATTTAAACCTAAAACCAAACGCCACATGAAAGACTTCCGAACACGATGCCGACCATGTATTACCACCCGTAAATAGAAAGGCATAAGATCAGTACTGCTTCATCAGACTAAATGTTCTTAATCAGAAGTGACTGCATGAAAAAGTGCCGAACAATTATGACAGTTAATTAGTCTCCTCGTATTGATTATTTAAGACTCTTTAATGTTTAGTCTAGCTAATAACAAGTGAAAGAACTAATTCACAAAATTTTAGAATCAATAGTCTCAATTAAAAAACTGTCCAAAGAGAAGTTTAAGTTTTATGTTATACGGCACGTTTCTCTTGAATCTTATAATCATAAATTAATATTGCTACAATAGTGTTATGAATTATACAATATATATCTTTTTTATAATTCATGGATTGCTCCCTAGTGGGACAAACATGTTCAAAGTCCGCAGCAAACACGCTAGAATCAAGAGTTTAACGTTATTCTCGCGTCTTTACTGCGGACTTTGAACAAGTGTTTGTTCACTGAGTTAAAAATCATAGAAAATCATATAACAATCTATCTTTCAACCTTTTTCTTGTAGCTTCCAGTATACGATGCAACACTTGTTTCAGCCGTTCTTCAAGAGAAGAATGTATTGAACGACAGACAACAACAACATGTGATGATGATCGTGTTTGTTTTGTTGCTGAAAGTAAACTCTATGGAGAATCAACATTCTATAATAAAGGTTGTAAACGGCCAGATCAATGTAATGCAGTTGCCTTATGTGGTTCGCTAGACTGTAAGGTAAATAACAATATCTACGGATACGGACTGCGTGAACCAACATGTAAACAACACTTCAATAAGTACATATGTCTATATATACAGCTATACATATCCCAGCCGGCAAAAACCTGTTTAAAGAACGTTTTTCTAACGTTATTTTGCTGACTTTGAACAGGTTTTACCGACTGGGATGTAGCTGTAATGGCATTTACAGTTTGAAAAGCCTCCCCATTGGGCAAATACTTGTACAAAATCCGCAGTAAAAGTGACGATTAGGCCGTGAAGACTAACCAGGTAGCACAGTTTTTTTTTCAGGCAGAAACTTTTGATCAAAAAAACTTTCTTCAAGTAAAAATCAGGAAGAAACAATATTTTCTTGGAAAGATATTTTTCACCGCCTGTCAAAAATTTGGCTAATAAGGAAAACATATCACAAGTTATCGATAACAATTTTTTGAAATTGATCCTACAATCCCTCACGTAAATTATGAGACGTTTTTGAATTTTAGCAAGCAATATACACCACAAGCAAAACGCAAGTG
>JAULBZ010006130.1:0-12668 GCA_032360805.1 Neoturris breviconis
CTTTCAATCTGTCGGTGACATCGACCATTGCGCATGATGACGCCACAAATATGAAACATAACAATGAGAACAACATAATTCAGAAAGCTATAAAATAAAAATATCGAACTTTGTTGATTTCTATGAGGCAAAGAATTCACTGCGAAGACCAAATGAAGACATTTCATTGGTAGAAATGAATATTTCTAGCAATGGAATATCTTCTTTAGGCTCTTGCGACGGATATTTTGCTTCGTGAAAATTAATCTTACTCCAATTGGCATCCAGCATCTAATGTTAAAGAGACCTCATTTTCACTTCGTGAAGAATGTCACAATTTGTGGGGGAGGGGGGGTGGTTGGGACGCTTATTAATTTTTGGAAAATATTTCCACCCAAAGCGCCCCTTTCCTGCTTAACGTTTTTACATAACTTTTGAATGAACGGCTTATGACTAGAAATTCTGTGATTTTTCCTACAATCTAGGATAATTTATTTAAAAAAACAACAAAACAAATCGTAAACTAGGAATAATTCTCTCCTAGCAAACATATTTTTGACAAGTGGTAAAATTTACAAAAAATTTTTTCTTCCTATTTTTGCTTGAAAATCATTTTGGTATATAGTTTGAAAGAAAGAAAAATTGCACCTAAAAAGTATTTTTCCGCATCATCCGTTTTCTCGCTATGACGTCATCGTGAGTAATGCCATCATCAAAAAGATTATTTTGCTAAAATGTTAATTAAGGGTTGACCTAACTTTCTGGAAAGTTTCAACACTGCAGCATGGTTCCATCAAAAGTTATTGGAGCCCCTCCCGGCTATTCAAAGCCACAAAAAGCCCGGTCCGAATAGGGTTGAGGTTGATTTTAACGAAGCAAAAACATTCTCAGCGAAAGCCAAAACAAGACATTACATTGGTAGAAATTGGCGTCATACCATTTCATGATTCTATAAACGTGTTTATGTAAATTGACGACGGAAATAGTACATGAGCGCAAGTTATTGAAAAGTGTTGATAAAGGCGGATCTCCACTGAGCGAATTCGTTCGCACTAATTCTAAATGTAACCATTACATTGGTTAAAGCATCTATGGTTAAAGCGACGTCACTTGACTGGTGACGTCACGTTTAACCAATGCAATGGTTTCATTAAGAATTTGTGCTGACGAATTTACCTAGTGAACATCCCACCTTAATAATAATGCGCAAGATATTTGGTTTGTAATTGAACTTCCAATTTAATTGTAAATACTTGCGAGAAAAAACAACATGAAATGAGAAATTTAATTAGAAAAACTTGTGAGAAAAAAATGAGCACAAGCATCGCCAAGACCTTTCAAATCTAAAGTTGTTTGATTTGACATGCCTTGACGAGAAGAACTATTGTTTGAATGATCAACTTCTATTGTTTTGATGTGATGTTATTGCTTTGGATTTTCGGCGCCCTTTATAAATTTAGCGTCTCTACTGCGGACTTTGAATAATTCTGTGGCCACTGCCAGGTGAAGGTCGCTTTCAACCAATGTAATGGCTTCATTTAGAATTTATGCGAACGAATTTGACAAGTGGAGATCCTTCTTTACAACGCCTCATTAAGACAAGAAAGTAATAAGGGCTCAGTTGTTGTTTCCATAATCTGTTGTAACATTTTTATCTCTTATATTTTCTGCAAGGATAAACTTAAATATTCATCGCTCTTAATTATATTTAAGAAAAAAATTGTTAGCTAATGACTTACCTTTGATCAATTCCACACGATCTCAAAAATTAAATTGATCAATTCTATCGTGCTGAATTTATACAGATACTCAACAATAGAGCAATAGAAAAAATCTCAATTATTGTGGTGCTATACGTACCACGGTTTCGTAAGGAACAGGATTACTCATATAAGGTTTACTCATAAAAGGTTTACTCAAATGGTGAGGGCGAGTGATTTTCTATGTCGATTTTCAGCCGAACCAAGTAATATTGCAAAGAAAACTTTTACAGGGTGATATTCCAGATCATTATGAACAATTTAAGATCAACTTTCAATACTGTCGTTAGTGTTCTCCTTTAAAATTTTTATTTTATTAAGCCTTAAGATAACGGTCAGACATCACCTGTGGAGAGTGTATTTGGATAGTTTTCACCTTTACAGCTGAAAACTGTGCTCAAAAACACTCCTCCGCAGGTAATGTCCAACAGTTATATTGAGGCTTGTATTATGAGTACAGACTTACTGTACACATAGTTAGGCGCAATCGGTACTATGTTGGGGTCTGGGCTGTGTTTTATTAAATTTGTAGAGTTTTCTGTGCATTTTTAGACTTGTTGTGTGTCTCACAATTATGCTATACAAATTGTGGCGCTTTGAGTAAAGTATGTTATTTCAAGATTAAAAGTCATTACCTGTGGACAAAAACTTGTTCAAAGTCCGTAGTAAAGATGCTAGAACAACGTCAAACAATGTGGAATGAAGTTTTAGATATCAATTAGACCTCTTTGCACAAGAGTGTGTTGTGATTGTAATCGTTCAAGGCCGCAAGGCCTTCTTCGATTCTTGGTAGCTGGTTTTTGGTGCTGTCGTCTGCGCTGCGCGAGGTACCCAGGGCTTCGCTCTAGGATCTGACTGTTAGTGGTCATGGGGGGCGGCTCCCTTGCATGTCGTCTTTTTGTTGTTTTCTAATTTTATATTTTTTTTGGTTTCACTTGTGTGTCTGTGCAAGTGGTTATGGTGTAGATGCTTTTGTCCCACTGGTTTTCTAGTTATGGTTTTGGTTTTTGTAAGATTGTTTTGTTCATCTGCACTCCTCCCCCCTCTCCTTGTGTTGGTTTTACAGCTTCTGCCCAAAGTTCCGGCAGGTTTTCCTCCTGTGGCTAGAGGTAGAAGAAGAAAAGATTTTTGTTTTTCCTGTTTATCCACTATCTTCGCATATTGGGGCCGTTACTGCCGTCACGAGGGCGGCTCTACGGAGAAAATCCCAATTGCACAGAGAAAGTAAGTAGAGCTAGCTTGTTTTCGGGTGGATCTCAATCTAGTTTTATTTTTTGTTATTATTATGTTTTGTATTTTTTACTCTGTGGATACAGTTTTTGTGTTTTGTATTTTTTACTCTGTGGATACAGTTTTTGTGTTTTGTATTTTTTACTCTGAAAATCCATCAGTTTTTATGTTTTGTATTTTTTAATTTGAACGGATTGTTTTATATTTTGTATTTTTTACTCTGAGTAACTCAGTTTTTTTTTCATTTTTTATAGTTTTTATAGTTTTTGTGGTTTTCTAGTTATGATGGTGAATATGATGATGATGGTCTTCTCTGCCGTGAGGTGCACTAGGTCCCCGTTACCCAGCTACTAGTGTCCCTCCTATGTCTAGGAGTCAGGAGGTCCACTGGGGTTGGTTACCCAATCTACTCCTTCCCCCCAAACATAGTTGGCATTGAATGTTAAGAAGTCGTTGTTTGTCGCAATGTTTGCTGGTGTGTCTTTTAATAGGTGAAGTTTGATCTTTGTTTGCAGGAATTTTTTTAGGTCGTAATTTTCTTTGCTTGCTTTTTCTAACCAAGCTTTTGACATGTTTTGTATTCTTGTTGTTAAGTCTTCAATGTTTGAGATGTTTTTTATTAAGTCGTTTGATGTTCCTTTAGGCAAGTTTAAAAGGATTCTGAGACATTTACGTTGTATCTTGTTTATTTCTTTATGTGTTGTTTTGTTATTGGATAATAGAGCTAGGTGACCATACTCAGCTATGGATCTTATAAGTGATTTGTAGAGGGTCAGCCTAGTTCTAGTGTCAGGTCCACTGTTGCTGTTACATAATGACTTTAGTTGGATGGCTCTTTGCATGCACCTTCCCTTTATTATCGAGATATGTTTTTGCATATTTAATTTTGAATCGATGGTGATTCCAAGAAATTTTGCATCTTGTTGGATATTGAGATCTACTCCTTTCATCGTTATTTTGGGATTAGGTATGTTTCCCCCTCCCCATGGTCTAAAAAATAGAACATTCGTTTTTGCTGGATTTAGCTTAATGCGCCAAATGTTGCACCATTGGGTAATTTTATGGAGGTGTCTGGTGATCTTTTCAGAGATGTCGACATTATTTAGCCCGTCTGTCCAAACTGCAATGTCATCTGCAAATTGCGACTGCTCCAGGAGAACGCTTTGGTACTGACGCATTTAATGTAGTAATAGTCATTTTGTGAAAATCAGATAAACCATTTTCAAATGTGTTGCTATTGATAAATCGATTCTTTTAAATAACCCATATGTGATCAATACATGTTTTGTCAATTGATTTAAATCACGTTGGTTCATTGATCAAGTTATGAAGATTATTTGGTTCGAGATTAATGTCACGCAAAATCCTAACATTGTCATAATTCAACTTTGATTTGGTGGTCTATAAGTGCCTACTATGAGACATTTGTTGCTTTCATTTCTGTCACGACGAACATGTGTGAGATATCAGTCAATTAGAAACTGTGCTGTAGTAAAAGACGAATCCAACTTAGATTCAGCAATTAATAAAACATCCAGATGTTTCTAAGGGGATTGATATTTAAGTGTTCAATATGAATTTTTGAGGTATGCTTTAGACGTTGACTTTTCAGTAAATTTTCCAAAAAAGCTTCTGTTGAGTGTGTGAAGTTGGCGTTTCTTTCCTGCATTTGACTATACATGTACATGACACATCCTTTTTTACTGATAAAGAGTGCACGATTTTTTGTTAAGAGCTTTGTGGTCTATCTGTGACGTCATAAACAGGCGGAAATTGCAAATTTGATGATTCTTTCTGGACTTTAGACCTGTTTTTTGTCTTGTTTTTCGTAATTCTCGATGCGATTAGATACAGTTAAAGATTGGACGTGGTCCAATACCCACAGGTGGCAAACTTCTCAAACTGTATGGATTTTTGTTTGGATAATTGATTTTCCGGTGGCAAATTATTAGTTTATTAATTATTTTAAACTCAAATCTTCTATGATTTCATCAATGTTCAGTATAGTCCTTTTCATAAAACAATAACTACAAGACGTTCGTTGTTCAAAGTATAACTTGTTATAATACAATAACTTCCTTTGTGTACAGTATACTGCACACAAAGGAAGTTATTGCATCGTAACAAGGTCTACTACAAACAAAGAACGTCTCGTTTTCATTGTTTTATGAAAAGGTATGTCAATGTTTATGATGCAATATTAAAATCATAAAAACAACTTGAGGAGAAAGTATTTAGTTCTACAAATCCCCTGATTTGTAATGACTTCATTTCGAACAAGATTTTTTGAGAATTCTATAAGCATGGTTACCGGATGTCTAGACATATTCAATTAAGACTGTTTCACATGACGATATAATGTCGTTCTTTCAAAAACGACCCTTTAAAAGTTTTACGTGTGCCCGTTTGTGTTAAATTATTTTCCATCAACGAGAAAGGTTGTTGATTCAGCAGCTACTCAACCCGATCCCAGGGCCCCATTTATTTGAGAACGGAAAAGAATAGGTCGTTGCATGATATTAATAGGAAATATTAAAGGAAATATGGTAGCCAAACGGTCAGTATATGACCCCAAAATCTCAGGTTTTCACGGGTACTGCGGTTGGATACTCACATACTGCATAAAATGATGACGTATGTCAATTTTTATTACATTTTCCTAAAAGCTGTATTAATTATTTAGCAAAATAAGTTTCACTGGTTATTACTTTGAAATTTCATCACATTTTCATCTGAATTTCTCATAGTAGCATAAGCTGTCATTATAAATGTATACCTGGAAGCATGATTTTCAGAAAACTAATATGATGGCTGCCATTATGCCTTCAGATTTTTCGTTGTTTCTTTTGTTTCTTTTTCACCGAAAATTCTGCAGTAGTAGGATTTCTCTCCAATAATATGATTAGTGCAGACGCATACACAAGAATATCAACTTTTAATATGCTGGTGGTCACATTCCGTTACGTCCTCGTCATAAGTGTGGAACAGACTTTAGGGTCACCAACGCTTGTTAATTTTTTCAACTTTTTGAGTGGGTTCCTATTGGAGGAGGATCTTTATTCGAGGGAGGTGCTTAATACTTTTGAAGAAATTGGGGTGGGCGTTTATTAGAACAAAGGCACTATATAAAAAATATATTGACTCTTGATACTAAAATACAAAATAAGGCAACAGAATAAAATCATCGTTCAAATCGTCATAGTCGATTAGTCGACATTCATTTGATGTCATTGTTTTACTGTTTGAATGGATCATGTTCTGTAACCCTATTCAGGCCGGACTTTTTGGGGCTCTGAATAGCCGTAACTTTTGATGGAGCCATGTTACAGTGTTGAAACTTTCCAGAAAGTTAGGTGAAACCTTAATTAACATTTTAGCGAAATAATGTTTTTGATGACGTCATTACTAACAATGACGTCATAACTGGAAAACAGGTGGTGCAAAAAAAACTTTTTTTAGGTGAATTTTTTTTTTACCACCTGTCAAAAATATATGGTTGCTAGAGGAAAATGATCCTAGATAAATATTAGGAAAACTCCCAAAATTTATAGTCATATAAGCCATTCATTCAAAAGTTATGTACAAAAGTTTAGCAGCCTGAGTAGGGTTAAATAAATCCCTTTATATTATCTTTAAATGAACCAAAACAACGTCTTTTTGCGTTAAAAACACGTCACGTGCCGTCAAGTTTCTTTTTGCCGTAAAGTGCTTCATGTTTCCCTGAGTAGAAGGGTGGATAATTAACATTTTGAACAAAAAACGAAACCCTTATTGGAGGGAACGATTATTTAAAGGGAGGCAATAATTAAAGCCTTTTCGTTAATTGACTTGATAAGTTAATTATAATTTTCACAGCAATCAAAAATTTATAATGATTACAATTGTTCTTAAATATATATATATATATATTTCAACTTGTAGCTATGCTTATAGCAAATTTCCTGCTTTTCATGTACAATCACCCACAAAGGAAGTTGCTTTTCCATGTTTCGTCCTCTGGTTCATCAATTTTCAAACATCTTTTTTCCTCTTTTGCATTCGGATCCCATTCTAAATTATATGGTGCGTTTTTATCGAAACATAAAAAGAACCTTTTGTTCCTCCATTTCCCTCTTCCTGCAGACTTGTTAAATTGAATACATCTCTTTCCAGTTGCTTTACCTAAACAATATACATAAAGTAGAATTTCAACTGAAATAAGTGACGAGAAGCCGTTTCTAAAAAATTTCGCATTAGCCAAAGCACAAAAAATTCAAAAAACGAATTGCATGCTGCGTAGTTACAAACTTTTAGACCTAAATATATCAAACCTCATGACCAAGACAAATGTTGATATTCTAAGAGTTTTCTTTATTGTTTGTTTAGCGTACCCCGACTACGAAAAAGCACTGGACTGCTTGGTCGGTCGGTAGCTATTTATTTTTTGTTTACAATCAAGATAAAAAACAACAAAAACTTTATCCTATTGTCTTTTGTATTTAAATATGTTGAGCAAAAATCACTAAAAATGTCATAGCTACCACCATGTGTTATTGATGACGTCAAATCACAATTAATGGCGTCAACAAGAAAAATATTTCTACCAAATTGTTCTTCTTGTAATGGGTTACCATTGTGTTAAGTGCATAGCATGCACTCATCAAAAATGATGAAAGTGGGGGAGTGGAATCCAGACTTACAAAAGTCAAACAGACCTCATACCAAATTGGGTTAACAATAGAATGTTTCTTGCTTATTATGATGCTAAATTCTGTTAAAAGGATATTCTTTTGATACCTTGTTCAAAGTCCACACGTTAGCGTCTTTACTGCTAGCGTCTTTGCTGCAGACTTTGAATCAGGTATCAAAAGAATGGCGTATGGGGGCGTTCACAATGAGAAAAAATTATATGTCTAAGATATCTTACCCATTATCGACCATTTAAAACTTGGGGCTTCTTCTCTCGCTTTATAACATAGATAATTATTTGCCCATGACTTCTCTCCATCTTTACCATGTATATTAACGCAGTTACATTTGCAGGTTGATGTCGGATCATCAGCATTACAGCTACAATTACCCGGAATGCCTGCTGATGACCATGCAAAATCATTTGGCCAACATGGATACACTAAAGTGATGGAAAATGTGATGCAATTGATTCAATATTACTTATAAGTTCAAGGTTATGATAACTCTTATATGTTCTTAGGGTTGATTTCTATTAGGCTGGAAATTCCGCAAATTTTTGCAGTCCCTTTTTTTCCAATGATGACGTCATTGTGAATAGTGACGTCATCAGGAAAATAATTTTGCTATAATATTAATTATGTGTTGACCTAACCTTCTGGAAAGTATCAACACTACAGCATGATTACATCAGAGGTTTTGGAGAGAGGGGGCTATTTTAGCCCCCCCCCGAACGTTACAGAGCCCCCAAAAGGCCCGGCCTGAATAGGGTTAACATTAAAAAAAAGTTACTTTCAAAATTTCAGAAAAGAATTGTACCTAATAATTAATTTTCTAGGCTCATATCCCTTTACTTTGTAATATAACAGTCCATATTCCAGGTCCTCAAGTAGCCAATTGTGAGATTTCTTCTCTCGAAGGAAAATACAGTGCGGATAAACACGGGATGTTCCTTTTTAATTTATGGATAATTAACACCTTAACTCTATTAATACTGTACTGTTTTGAGGCTCCTTAATACTGAGGACATTCAAAAAGGCTCCCCTCGATAACTTTTCATGGAACCATACTGTAGTGTTGAAACTTTCTAGAACGTTCGGCGGTCATTATATAACAAACATTAATTATGATGACGTCATCATTGCAAAAGTGGTCATGCAAAAAAAAAAAAAAAAATTAAGTGAAAAACTTTTTAAAAAAATAAAAAAATACCAGATTGTTTTTCAAGCAAAAATAAGAATAACATATATTTTTTAATTATTTTTACCACCTCTCAAAAATTATATTGCTAAGAGAGGATTATCCCTAGTTCTCCCCAAGAAAAATTTTATTAGCAAGATTAGCAGAACGACTAATCGAATTTGTTCCATGGTACTAGGCTGCTAAAATCAACAGAATTCGTTGAATTTGCAAAAAGACCTAAGATCCTAATCCCTGAGCCTACTTGATAAATCTCTTGGAACTATAGTTGTGGTCGTTTTCTACGGTTTATTTTATTTCTAGTATATATTACTTTTAAAAATTCACAAATACTGCCACAATTTATGACCTTGATTGTAGCTGTTAAGACATATAAAAAGAAGCACATTTTAAAAATAAAATAAAAACATTTATAAAAAAAACATATATTTTACGAAGTTGAAATATGGAAATATGCTTAAGTATTATATACTACTTAATATACATATAAATATTTGTTTTGTATGGTTGCTACTATTTATTTCTTAGTACGTTTGTGTTGTCAACATTTTGTGAACAAGTTTTTTCTTGAATTTTAGTTAGGTTTTAGTTAGGTTTTCACTTGACAGAATGTCTTAGTTTGTTTTTTAATTTTTAGAGGATTTTCAAGGTTATTATTATTAGACGGTATGTTTAAAAAAATAAACTGTATTAGATGTCCAATCGATTTACATCGATGGACATTTAAGTCCGAAATCGTGTTAGAATAACTGTTTTTATTTCACTTTTAGAATGTGCTTTAGATAAGGAATTACCAGTTGGTTGTACGCAAATACTTCCGTTATTTGGAACTTGAGTTGTTTTTTCTGCTGTTGTTGTCTTTGTTGGAGTGATTGATGCTGTTTCTCCAGGTATCAACGTTAACGCTTTAGTTATAGGAGTAGGTGGGTTTGCGCTCGGTCTAACTGTGGTTGAAATATCATTGGTAATTGTTGAATCCTTTGTATCGGTTACAGGTAATACAGTTGGTGCGTGTGCTGGATTATTTGCAATTTTATTGTCACTTGTAGTTTTTCCGATTGATGTTGAAGATAGTGTGACAGATGTTTTTCGTCCTCTTGTGCTTTGTGCGGAAGTAATTAATGGTTTAATTGTTGTAGTTATTGTTGGATTTGCAACATTTGGAGTTGTTTTAACTTTAGGTGTGTTGGTAGGCATTGTAACAATCGCAGCTGGAGTTGTTGTTGTTGTTACTTCAGGTGTTGTTGTTACTTTGAGTGTAGTTGCTACTTTGGTAGTTGTTGTTACTTCGGGTGTTGGTGTTACTTCTGGCGTCGTTGAATTTTTACACTATTACAAAGAAACAGCAAATCACTTAGACCGTGTGCACATTGTTGCTAAAATGCATCAAAACAACCGAATCAACACTGCAAAAACCTACCAATGTATCAGAAATTTCTAAATTATATGGACTATATGCGTATCAATTATCACTTTTATTTTATTGTAAATCATCTAATTGGCGTCCACTCTCTGATTAGCTCCCTCCTCTAATAACCGCCCATTTTTATAGGAAGAATATTAATAAGCGATATATCGATTCGGTATTTCAAGGATTTAAGTCAAAGGGTAGATGCAATAAATCTGATGTGTCATAAAAAATGCAAAATATAATCAAGAAAGAAAATAATCCCAGGGTAAATTATAACTGAATATGGCCACAGCGATCACTCCGTATAAATTATAACAGAACACAGCCACAGAGATCGCTCTCTATATCAGTTGGCACAAACTTGTTTAAATTCCGCAGTAAAAACATAAGAGCAACGTCGTTCAACGTTGTTCTAGCGTTTTTACTGCTGATTTTGAACAGGTTTATGCCTACTGGGAAGTTGTGGCCATTCAGATTCATATTTTGGAGAGGATCATTATTTGATAACATTTTATGATGATGGACTCACATATACGTTTTTAATTCGCATTAAATCAGTGGCGCTAAATCCTTGTCTTTGTCCAAGTTTATCATTTTCAAAGCCTTTCTCTTTCGCCTTCAATGTAACCTTCAAACCACCCAGCTTTCCAAAAGCACGTTGTCCCCAGTGCATTATCGAGAGATAATCGTACCTAAATATAATGAAAACCTATTGCTATTGGTACCAGTGAAGATCTCATATGAAAAGCGGGAAATATTCAAAATCCGTTATATTGTCTCGTAGAGTAAAATAAAAACGTTTTTTAAAAAGTAATTTTTCCCAAAAATTCCAGTCTCGAGGGCCAATAGCGGTGCTTGGTTCGTTTGGAATTATTTTCAAAAATATTTTTACCTGACAGTTTTCTAATGTAATAATACGAAAAGTCACCAAAGTAATAGCGTTAGCAGGTCAAACGTTATACAGAAACTTTAAGGTTTGTGGTACAAAGTATGCACCAGGTAAATAGGGCAAAGACGGCCAGTTTTTTATACCAAATTTTCATAACTTTATCAGTTCTCAACTTTCTATAACAATTCTCTAATATGAGTTTCCACGAAGCGAATTCACAGTTTTGTTTGTTTTGACTTAGAAGAAATGGTTTCTGCTTTCTCGTGGAGAAAAATTCGCCTGAACAATACAATCAATAAGAATGCATTATCTGAACAATATAACCAATGAAAATGCATTATCTGAACAATATAACCAATGAAAATGCGTTATCTGAACAATATAACCAATGAGTTATTTGAATTATATTATTTATTATTATTGTTACTTTAAAATTAAGCATCTTAAGATTCGTCTCGGAAAAATCAAAGTATAATTGTGCAGTGAATTATTTCGCTCGATTGATGTTCTCTTTATAGATTTTCAACTGTGAAACAATACTTACGGAAGTTCTTCTTCGCTAACGAGATTTGAATTGTGAATTTGAAAGTTCCTTTCTTTATCTAAAAATTAAACAAGATTTGTAAAAGAAGAAAGTTAGTTTTGAAGTGGTTGGTGGCGCATATATGTACAACACAGGTGTCTTATGTTAAACAGATAGTCAGTCAAATAGTCGCAAATCTGAAGAAAAATCAGAGTTGGTTAAAATGCAATTCTAAAATTGCTTACATATGTGACAACTCCAAAATTATATATGGTTCAGCATAGACAATAAAATAACTTAACGTATACAGAGATCGTATTCGGTAATTTTTTTTGTGTAGGCACTTCGTGGTCAAACAATCTAAAAACAACCGCCATTCAACATGGTAATAGTAATAGATACAATTTTATTTTAACACACGGGATGCTATCATGCTGAGAATAAGTAACTTAAAACCCTTCGAAATTACTTTAGTTATTGGTAAGCTAAATCCATGCTTTGGCATTAACATCGCATTCTAAGTTGTATATATTTTTCAGTCTTGCCATAGCCACACGATGTCGTAACAACGTCGTAACAATGGCAAAACGACGTCCGTCGTGTGTCGGCAGGGTTCAGTACTACTCTTAGAAACAATTAAGACTGTAAATACTCACTTTTGACGATACGGCTCCATTTCACTTCGATAAACTCGTCACCTGTAAAGAGAAAATATATGTAACTATCTAGAAGGCAAAACACCTGTTCAGAATCCGCAGTAAAGACGCTAGTAAAACGTTGAAAACGTTGTTCTAGCAACTTTTCTAAAGACTTTGAAAATTTTTTTGCCCACTGGTATGCTTTTAAAATTGATTTTACTTATCCTTTAAATTGTATCTTGATTAGATAAGTGGGGTATATTTTCAATAAAATTAAAATATTAAATTATTTTTAACCCTATTAATACTGGGCCTTTTGGGGGCTCCGTATCACTTGGGGGGGGTTGTTTCACCCCCCCCCCCCCCGCCC
>JAULBZ010006131.1:0-12668 GCA_032360805.1 Neoturris breviconis
ATAAGAAGTTGACATTTATCCTGGTTAAGTTTCATATAGTTACTATCAAACCATTCAATAGCAAGAAGAGAATCATGTTCCAATCGTCTTACAACGTCATGCAAGTTTAGATCACATGTATAAAATGTTGTATCATCTGAATAATTACATGCATCTGTTTCTTCGTTAATTAGAAATAAATCATTTATGTAAATATTAAATAGAAGCGGTCCGAGGACAAATCCTTGTGGAACACCTTGCAATAATTAAGAATTAAATAATTAATTAGGAGTGCGGTTAATTAGTTAATTAGGAGTGCTGATAGGGCATGGCTCGACAAATTAGTTAGAAGGGTCGGGTTAAATTGTTTTTTGTGGTCGTCCAATATTTTGGAGCAGATACGCCGATAGACTGCATTTTGCTTCTGCCACCAATGGCTTTGTGGAAAGAGAGTTCTAGTGGTAGGGAGTTTTATTGGACGTTTGTAGGGCAATCTGTCGTTCCCATTCATGTTGTTTCCTAAAAAGTAGTGAAAGCATTTTTGGTATGGAGAGTATCAATAACGTGATAATGTTCAGTGTTAACCTCGAAGTGGAGGGGGGAGGCGACTAGCGTGAAACTGTGCGTGGAATCCTGCTCGCGCGCTTCCGACTCGTTCGGCGTCCGGATCTTTTTGATTACGTGGATTCCTGATGGAGATTAGAATGCCCGCGGACGTGTGTGAGGATGGTACACGCTCGATTTACACCCAAGCTCTGAGATACTGCACAATAATATCAGACGATAGATACCTAGAAAAAGAACTTCGCGTCCTCAGCAGAGCTCTATTAGCTCGTGGATACCCCCTCCATATTATTCTCAAAAAGCTATCCAAATCCATGGCCCACACACAAATGTCTCTCCTAACCCCAAACAATCTGAGAGCACTGCCGAGGTCACCCAACTGGTCACTCTCTTCACCCCCACCGGAAAAAAGTGAGTCACATTGCGCATCACCACTGGCATATTATTGAAGACGATCCACAATTACGAGCAATATGGCCACAACATCCCGTCACCGCTTATATGAGAGCCAAAAATATTAAAGACAGGCTGGTCCACTCCAAGCCAACTGTTGTATAGTATATTTTCAGAAAAATATTTGATTATTCATAACGTCAAATAGATTTTATCGTAGTCCCAAAATTCCCCCCGCATAATGCATGGAGTTGCTTACAATCCCCCATCTTGACTCTTGATTTCGATTACAGGCACTTCGTGGCATAGTAATGTAGGATCAGCGTCGAAACGACGTCATCATGTGGACGTCGTCCCGAAGCTGACTAGGCAACAGAAAACACTGCAGGCAAGTCACGGATTGGAACCGTTGCAGATTGAGCAATAACAGAACGTATCAGTACATCGGAGAAGTGTCGAAACGACGTCATCACGCCATGTTGGCGTTGTTTCAAAAACTTGATCTATGTACTAGGCAATAGACGAAAGAACACTGTGGAAAAGTTTAACAACTCCCTATATTGTCTTCCGAATTCGATTAGAGGCATCTTGTCGTATATGAACGTTGGATCAGGGCCGGATCGACGTCATCACGTCGTGTGGACGTCGAGTTTGAACCAGGTAATAGATGAATAAACACTGCTTGAAAGTTCAATAATAGGCGAATAACGAAAAATCGAGAACAGACACTGATTTTTTTCTAAACAAAATATTTTTACGCGTGTACACTGATATTTTGCTCGACCGAACATAGACATTATAGACATAACCAACTCCATTCGAACACCTGCGTTTCCCATGCCTGTTCGCAACCTGCACTTCCTTCGTGTCTATAGTACAATCAAGTCACACTGCACACACAACACGGACAGACTTTGGAGTAAAAAACTAAAAAACCAAATGATCTTGTTAATCAAATTTATAGACTTTTCTCTGGTTAAAATTTTAACTTTTTGCAAAACAATCACTTTGTTCACAGTATTTTTGTCCAAGATTGTAGTTGAGATGACATCATCGCCATGTGCAAAAGAACACGCTGACATCTACTTATTGCTGTAACTTGGAACCTGATTGTTTGTTTGTTTTGAGATTTTGTAAAATTGGTTATATGATAAAGACCTATTATTTTTAATGAATATCTTTTTCATAATGGTGTCACTAGTTCCAGACCCTTAAATCCTTCCTGGCACGTCAAGTTACCTTAGTTACCAGGCCTTTTTAATCTTAATTTTTCTTTAAAGTTCATTATAATTTACCAGAATAAATTTTTGAAGAAATTATAATTGTGATGTTCCTAATATTGCCATATTAGGTATAATCAATCCCCCTAAAATAATAAATGAATATATTGCTTTAACAAATGAAACAAACCAAAAGACGTAACCCTACATAGACTGAGGGAGGTCAATTTGACTGACCCCTCTTCCCTCCTGTTGTTTTTTTAATTTTTTTTTTCTGTAAATGCTATGCTCTTGAAAGCTGGTGACTTTATTTGAAGCATTTTCTGAAATTTTCATGACAATATCAGCATGAGTTCATATTCTATTGGCCATATCCTAAAGAAATTCTTAAAAGACTCGAGAAACCAAGTACAAGCCTTAGTAGTCAAAGTTTCTTAATTATTTTAAATTTTATTTCCAAAAGTTTATTCTGAAGTTTCTTATTTGATACACATTTATAAGATTAAATGGGAGGGAATCGTCGAAATGGCAAAAAGCCCTGGGAACGAGGTTGAGATTTTGGCGCCTCATGGCTTTCCAGGAAGAGATAAACGGACGTAATCAAGTACAAATTGGTCTGTTAATATCTAATAGTGTTCACAGTCCAAACAGTATTCATTATCTTCCCTTGGTAAAGAGAAATTTGTCGAAAAAGAATTTTCAGTTTTTCCCAAAACTACAATGCCTCTACAAAAATGATGACGTCCTCAGAAATATACTGACATTTGCAAAAATTGTTTTTATGTATAGTTGTTTATATAAGAGTCTGTGTTTCTACCAAGTTTGATGGCAAAATGATTTGTGGTTCTCGAAATATGAAGGGGGAGGGGGGTCAAATCGTTGTTTTAGTGTCTCTATTTTAATATTATTTTTGAAACAAGTGACAATTTCCCTTCTCTAAGTCAGATACTTAATATCGATGTTGATTGTTGTTTTGAAATACCAAATCATTTTTTATGCGAAATGCTAGTTGTGAAGATTTCTTTCACTTCTTTCTGGTCTGTAGATTACACGCATTTATTCTGTATGTTTATATTGTACTAAAAATATAATAATTTGCCTTTCCGTAGTACTTGTGACTCGAATTATAATTTTAGACACAATAGATCTAAATGAGCTTTATTGGTACAAATGAATATCCGGTCTTTAATTTATCAATTTTGTGATGTCACACGAGAAATTTGTTATACCTATAAGTGGTTTCTGACTAGCATTAGATCAAGGGATCATAAGTCATTGATGAAAATATGGCGGAAAGACTGGGATATTTTTTAACCCTCCAGTGTCCGAACGTAAAATTAAGTGCTTATAATTAGGTGTGCAAAAAATTATGTGTTTTCCAAAATTCCATACCAAGCTTGAAAAACCTGCCGGACATTACCTGTGGAGGAGTATTTTTGAGTATAGCTTTCAGCTGGTGATGTCCGGCAGTTATATTCAGACTTGTATTCATGTTAAAGTTGAAGCTATTTGATAAAAATTACTCCCTTAGTGAGCAAACTCGTGAGTTTCATCAGTGTGTTATCTAATTATAGACAGGCTTTCCCTGCTACTGCTACTTCATATCATAGAAATCAATCCATTGCAAACTCGTAACATCCTTTTCAAGAATACAATCTACAGGAGGCAAGTACTAAGTCAACGATATTGCAATGGATTGGTTTATTCGTACTGAACTATATTGTTGAGTTTTTCTTAAAAAGTTTTGTTAGGTTTTTTTTTTGTTATATGGTCTTTTCACAGCACAGTTATTTTCGATTTTTTCCCACGAAATTATTAAGCTCCGGGGGTTTGGGAAGATTCTTTAAAATTGACTAGCGGGGTGGGGTGTTGTAGGGGGACGTTTATTCGGCACTCGAGAGTATGGTACGAAACTATCTATAATGGTTGATTTTCACTAAGCGAAAAATTCGATGCGAAAGTCAAAAAAATACATTCCATTGGTAGAAATTGACGTCGCAGCGAGGTGTTTTTCGCCTTTGTACAAATCCACCTTAATAAGGACTATCTATCGACATAGTTTAAAGATATATTATTGTACAACCCAGTGAGTAAAAACTTGTTCAAGTCCGCAGTAAAGACACTAGAACAACGTTTGGGACATTGCTCTAGTGTCTTTACTGATAACTTTGAACGAGTTTTTGCCCATTGGGAAAAGTTATACTACAGAAAATTTCATTTACATCTAAAAGATCAGGTGACCTAACAAATTGTATGTACAATGAAGGAGATCATCGTGTCGACAATCATGTTTTTGATTGGTTGAAAGATAAAACATAAGTGATCATAACACTATTATTTAAGGTTTAGTGTTCGAAATAAGAGCAAATAATCACTGTGGAGGAGGGATTTATCCTTCACAGTGATAAGAAGAGCAAATAATCACTGTGGAGGAGGGATTTATCCTCCACAGTGATTATCTACTCTTATTTTGAGCACGTTATATTGTTTTAAACATTTTCATAAATTTTGTCATTTGTTCTTTGCACTCTTTTCTCCTTTTTCAATTGAGCGTCTGGTTCCACTGCAGGTAGGGCTGTTGGTACCGCATAAAGACTTTCATGACTCTCAACGCCGTTTAAAGTTGACTCTTTGTTTTCGTTTGTTGCGTGCACAAAAGGTTTTGTATTTATTTTTAGTGCGTTATCTAATGTTTTGCTTCTTGGGATCACATCGTATATCGCATGTGGTGAGATGTTTGTACTTGACCTGCGTTTTGTTGTATCAGGGACATCGTAAATTAATTGGGTTTCAACTTCAGCACTAGTATTACTTCGATATCTGCTTCTAGCGACGTCACTGCTAAATCTATTTCTATCGGCGACGTCGTAGTTATCCAAAGAAAATGAGTGTTTCAACTTTCTTGCATTGGGCATATCGTTATTGTCTTGTGTACTTTTTATGTCGCTGTTACACGAAATTCTACGACTATATTTTCTAGTTGGTGTCACGTTGTCACTTGGTGATGTCATCACTTGATAAGTGTCAGTCCCTGCATTTAACAATGGAGTGTTGCGTTTTGATTCAAGGTCCTTAGCTTCTGTGTAGAAGCAGCTATCACTTCCATTTGCTTTATCTACAAGCTCACCAGTTTCTGTGTAAAATATATTATTTAGTTTGGAATTATGTTCGAGGTCCTTAGCTTCTGTGTAAAAGACATCGTGTTGTTTATCTGAATCATTGAGTGCGCCAAGTGATGTGTATCTAATCCCTCCAACTGAGTCCTCGTCATTTTTCGAAACTTTCCTTTGCTTCTTATTAGCTTGTCGGCGGTTTCTATAGAAACAGTAAAGAAATGGTATAGTCAAGCCTAAAAGCAAACACGCACCGATAATGCTGCAAACTATAATCAAATTACGTCCTTTACTCGTTCTTAGTTTCGAATCATCCGCTGTAGCGATGGCTTTTGTCCATTCGCTTGTAGTGTTGTATAATACTGTTCTTACACTCACGTCATATGATTTCTCCTTTAGCACGTTTACAGTACATATATGTATGATGTTGCTTGACGTATGGAGGGATTGTATCACGTTCGAATGTTTTGTCAGATTGATCTCGTATGTTAAAGGAGCTACACATGAGCCTATATTTGGACCTACCCACGTAACTTGGGTACATTGAGCTGTGGTCAAACTCAACAGAACGTTCATTGGTTTTACAACGTGAACATTAACTTTCACTTTGATACTTCCGGAAAGTTTCCGGTCGTAACTCGTCACTTCGTAAGATATAACGCTTCCACAATCTTCTTGACCTTTCACCTCAATTGTATACGTATGTTGGTAGCAATATTCGTCTTTCAGTTGGAAACCATGGGTTGTCCATGTTTTTTGACGATATTGCCACTTGATGTATGGTTTCGGTTTAGAGCAAAGCTGGACGCTAATATTCGTCCCGTTACTTCTCTTAACTGACACTGACATTGGGAAACCTGGCTGTCTTATGACCAGCTTGCTTCGTACTTGTAAGCGTATCTTACTTTCATGGTGTCCATACTTACACATGAATATGTTATCATCGGTAAACGTAACGTTAGCAATGCTTATCGCAAATACAGTCCACAACTTTGTTAAATTACTTGCAATTTTACCTACAGTTATACGTCTACCATATATGTTAGAAGCTTCTGTTGTCACGTCAAATGCAAACGTACTGTCACCTAATGCTTTTCCGTGAATAATTTCAGGTGTATCAGCCTCCGCGTGATAACAACTAACAGATCGATCTGCATCTACTAGATCGCTTTTAACATTCCAGGTTAATAATGCTGTTTTCCCTTTTTCAATATTTATGTCACTGTTGAGCGCTGTCAGTTTTGAACAAGCAGCTATCTGCAGTAGACAGGTTACAAGCATGTATAACTGTACATCCATGGTTTGAGTTCACATTCCCGTACTATGACATTCGATTTGTTTTTCTCTGGTATACACGACTAACTTAGTTAAAGATGATCATTTTGAAAGGTTTTGTGCGACTTTCTCTTCGTTGTATATCATAATGTTATAAACATGAACACTTTACCTTGGTGTCTGAAACGTTTATTTTTATAGTCTCAATAGATCAACTGTGTTATGCATCTCACTCATAAATATACCTATTATGAAAGTGCTCTTTCATACACTGTGTTCTTTTTTATCGGTACTTTTAATTAACGTCAAATGAGTCTCTCTGATTAAGTTTTGCTTTATATCCGTAAAAAGAACTTCTTTTGGTGTGTTTTACAAGCAAGTGATTCTCATATATATTAACTGTGATATACGCTATGTGACGGATGTTTCTGTATTGAGCTCTGCTCAGGAGGGTTAACAGGATAAGCTACGCAATTTAATATAAGACGTCCATTGATAAAATTAATAGAGAACGATTTTCAAAACGATTTCATTAATTACTATACCCTTACTATTAGTAAAAACCTGTTCAAAGTCCACAGTAAAGACGCTAGAACAACGTTGTTCTAGCGTCTTTACTGCGGACTTTGAACAGGTTTTTTGGCACTGGGTAATGAGCATGTGACTAGCAATCTCATTAAACGTTTAAAATCACACGCTGCGATGAAGTGTTGCGTTCTGTTGATTCATATATATACCGACTTATGTTAGAAAATGAAGTCCTTCTAATCCTAATTGAACATGAAGGACTATTATGCATGTAATCCCAATTAATCTCTGCGGAAGAGTGCTTTTTGAGCATTGCTTCTGGCTAAAAACAATCCTCAAAAAGCACTTCACAGTGATTTATTTCTAACATTTAAAACGAATCTTCTAGTAGAGCTTGCTTCGTATATTCCATAAGGTATTAGACTAATAAGCCAATTATAATTCAAGCTCGTTAAGTTAACACCTTCCCCCAATGAACAAAAACTTCAAAGCAGCAAAGACGCTAGAACAATGTTGAAAAATTAAGGAAGAATTAAGGAAGCACTGCGGAGGAGGAGAGTGCTGATTCAGTGAACTTGCATTAGATTGGATACTACATAATGAAGGAATGAATCAGTTACATACCTCTCGTTGTTTTATGTGCGCCAAGAAGACACACGAAGTCAGATCAACGTCGCGATGATACGTCGCAACGATCTTTTGACGTCGATCTGGCGTTGTGTTCCAGCTGAGAAGCAAACATGCACACTGCACCATTGAACGTCAAATGTCAACTGTATTTTGTTTCTCGTATATCATTATAAAATGTATGAAGTTGACTTTCGTTTCTAATTGGTAAAAAGCGAAGGTCAAGAAATGATACGATTAATATATTTATAAAAAATGACCCTCCCCATGGATTTGTCGCGTTATAAGTCCCATAAATTAAGGCTTTTGCAAAATGACTACAACTTTGCGGTTACAGAGAGTTTAAAGCAAATGGTTGATCTTTTTTCTCGAATCTTTCAAAATATCTCTACAGATAAGTAATATTAGCAGCTACTAGACAACAAGGGAACAATGCTGACATTGTATTAGTACGATATACAGTGCGAATATGCAAGGGGGCAATAGACCTATTGACAAATACATAAAAAAAGAGGCGTTGGCTGTTTAAAATAGAACTTGTTGCAATACAATAACTTTTTTTTTGTGCAGTGCCCTACACAAAAAAGAAGTTATTGCATTGCAACAAGTTCTACTTTGAGCAGGCAACGCCTCGTTTTTATGTATTTGTGAATAGGTATATCTACCGAATAAAGGTCTATATTTTTGGAAGAAGAGTACTAAGTCAACTATCTTGCAAATGATTGGTTCCTTAGTAAAAAAGGACCAATCAAGACTATACCGTATATTCACATATTCCTACTGAGTATTGTCATACTGTGCGTCCGCTTTGTTTTATCTATCGTCTTCCCCAATTTGACTGAAACATGGCACTAAAGACGCGAAATTTAAAAAATGTGCTATCTTGCGAAATGCAGAAATTTATTTGCGGTATACTGTAGAACCAACCGCTAACATTTTTTGCATTAAAGTACGGACAGCTTTATGTTGTATTTACTATTTTTTCATTCATTTTTTTCTTTCTTTCATAGGACAAAAGAAAATAACCAAGGGAAAAAAAACTTATCGGAACTATCGCTAGATAACAAGTATGTATGCTCCATTGTTTAATATATTGCCCACCAGTAGAAGAGTGCCGAGTCAAAGATCTTGCGAATGATTGGTTTCTTCTTCCCATGCAGCCAATCAAAAGCAAAGTTGTTGACTTAAAAACTCTTCTTCACAGGTTTTATATTGATTTAATGTTGATTGATAGAGTTTTTTTATTAAACTATTATGTTCTCCTTCTGCTAGCCAATAGAGTAGGTATCTATGAAGCCATCTCTATGGTGAAGCTAAATAAGTTTTAACCGATTAGTTTTTAAATCTGGATATATTAAAAAGGGAGAAATACAAAGGAATTTACAATTGCCAAAAACTTGTTCAAATTCTATGGTAAAACCGTTAGAATAACGTCATTCGACGATGTTCTAGCGTCTATTCTGCGGACTTTGAACAGGTTTTTGTCCACTGGGTTGCTTCTCAGCATATTTGAGTTGGATTTTGCGTATCTAAAATCCTCTTTATTAGAGCATATCAATGTTACGAAAACAACATTTTTTGTATGATCGTTAACTCAGTAGTAGTCTTATACCGGCACACGACGTCGGAACAACGTCAAAATGACGATTTCGATTTTTCTGATGTTTCATTAAAAGTTTTATCGTTGTTAAAATCCAAAGGAACATGTAAAGTAATGGGAACGAAGTTGCTAGTGTTTTTGTAGACCATGTTAACAAGCCTGAATATAACTGCCGGACACCACTTGTGGAGGAGTGTTTACTACATCGGATATGCCTACTGTTTCCACTTTAAACGTCAGTACAAATCTTGGAGTGAATTTTTATGTCGGATATATAGGTCTCACTTCATGCTTTTAAATTCGAATGATTTTTACTCCAAAACTTCGTTCTGGTGTTTTATAAGCATGGAAGGGAGATTTTTTGGACAGAAAGGAACAAAATGACTACCGACATTTCAGATCAGTTCAAAATATGAAAGGGAATAACCATTTCGATTTGATTCGGAACGATACGAATCCGGTATAATCCGGAAACATTGTCTCAGTACCAACTTGTTGACGAATATTCATAAGGGAAGAAGGACTAGATCTAAGGTTGCTTGAAATGACCAGAACATAAAATTAGCTGAATTTTAACGCGAATACAAATTTTCTCAAAGTTTATGAAACGTAATAAGATGACGTATGTTAATGACGTATGTTAATTTGTAATGAGAGATCATTACATGAACGTGGTATTTGTGTACAGGTAATGTCACACACACACGCACACCTTGAAGTATGTGAGGTCGGCCTTGGAGTTAAATGAATCATAAAGCTTAAATGGTTCTTAAAATTATATTGCAAAAAAATGCCAAACATTTTTGTCTAAATTATCGTTTTAAATAATAATGCGTTACAAAAATATTAATACAAATATTTCAAATTTTTCGCGTTAACCCTGTTTTACCACTTCCTCTCTGGTTTCTATAAATAACTTTTTTTTACGTAATGCTTTTGATCTGAATTTTTCTGACATTTAATTTTTATCTATTTTCTACAAATTCTGAATTCTGAAAATTTCATATCATACAGGCAATAACAGGTGTTTGGCGTCTCATAGCAGCTAACAAACAAACTTTGACCAAATAACTTTTCTAAAAGCACAGGATAAGTGTCTCTCAGTACTGGAATAAGAATTAGAAAATCATTTCTGGGTCAAAACTTACAGCTCAAAAGGTAAAACAGGACTAATGACTGCGTTAAATTCATGTAGTAAAGTAACTCACTAATTGGTGGTTTTAGGTATTCATTATTTGCTGTAGTCAACCATCAAGGAACACTCGAAGTAGGACATTATACATGTTTTATTAGACAAAGAAAGGGACAGGTACGTAGAAACTCAACGGGAACATCATGGTCAGACGACGTCAAAAAAAATACATCAACATTATGGACCGTTTGACCATGCCCAATGGGCAAAAACTTGTTCAAAGTCTTCAGTATACACCTAGAACAACGTCGACGACTAGCGTCTATACTGCAGACTTTGAACAAAATGTTGCCCACTGGTTGGTATGTCTACGACTGAACGAATTGTTTACGTTGCGGATTCTCCAGTTTCAACCTCATTCCAGGGCTTTTGTCTGAAGCTTTGGGAACGAGGTTGTCCGTTTTTGTTATAAAAAGAAATCAAATGCGAAAGATAAAATAAATGTAAGAAATTAGAGCAGAGGCTGTAGCAAATTACATTTGAAAGAATCAGTTGTTAGCGGTACAAAAAAAGCATGCACTTTTGCAAGATACTCGTATAATGGTAACACTGGCCGTATTCGATATATTTGCGTTGTCAAAAGCGAAGAAAATAAGAAAAAGGAGATCATCGATCGTACCTTAAGGGATAAAATTATTACGCGAAGTTCTGCGGAATTTATTTTTGCAAATGCGCGATGTAAAAATGAGAGATTTCAATAAATTCGAAATCGCAAAAGTTTCTTCTGCGATAATTTTTCCCCGCAATAATTTTATCCCGTAAAAGTAGCCCATGTAACTAGGGAGTAGCTCCTGTAACTAGGGACGAAACTTTCGCGGATTTGCGGTTGAGTATTTTCTCATTTCGAGAACAGAGCAAAAGTTCAATTTTTTTTGCATTTTACTTACTGTTAATCATATACTCAAATAATCCACAGCGAGAAAGACTACTGAATACGGACCCCTATAACTCTGTATTTGGACTGTATATTGCCTTGACTATTAAAAATAGTCTTTTGCATTCGAAAATAGTGACGCAACGGTAATAGTGACACAGTGAGTGCGAAGCACGAATATATAGCCCGGTTTACATTGCCCGATAAATAAGGTACGGTTTACATGGGCTGCAAGTCTATATATTGCCATATATAGCAGCACACAGTTCGAATACGGGGTTATACGGGTCCGTATTCAGTAGTCTTTCTACAGAATACTTGTGCTTATTAAACCTTTCTTTGATATTTTTAGTGGTTTAAATGCGACGATGGTTGGATTACTAAGACATCATTACAAGATGTTCTAAACAGCGAAGGGTAGGTTAAACTCAGTTCACAATCCTAACTCTTGAACCGTAAAAAAAATATGAAAAACCTCGAAAACTGAAGGAACATAAAGTCAACATCAGCTTTGTACAATTTACAATGTTCTGAGGAATTCCTACCCAGTGGGCAAAAACTTGTTCAAAGTCCGCAGCAAAGACGTTGAAAACATTGCTCTAGCGTCTTTACTGCTGACTGAACAAGTTTTTGCCCACTGAATTTCTGAATTCGAATTTCGAATCAAGCACACAAAGACTTGAGCATTTTTTGGCGAATGTTTTCCATGATCATTGTAGTGTTTTCTATCTTAACTTAAAATAAGAGGACTATGCCAAAGAGCTTGCAATTGATTGGTTTCTTTGGTACAATAAACCAATCCATTGCAAGATCGTTGGCTCAGTACTCTTCTCTATAAATTTTATTTTCGACGCGCTAATTCTGTCTATTCTGTTGATTTTTAGATATCTGTTATTTTATCACAAGCAGATATTGGATTATGAATAGGATATGGAATACTTCGTCCACAGATCTCTTACCTCGAAGAGGAATGGTGGCTAGGTTGTTTAGTAGTGTTTTTTCTTGTAGACTTTTTAACGAATTAAAAACTAAGTTCGCTTTCAAATGTTTCGGAACTATTTCGTGCATTTTTACATAAAACCATAATTGATATACCGCAGAAAACGAACCAAATACTCTCTCGTGCCTAATTGTAAATATCGCCAGATGAAGAGAGAAAAGAATCATTGAGGCAAACAAAGAGTTTCATAGAAGCTACCTTAAGGGAAGAAATTTTGGCGGGAAGAAAATTTGGCAGATTTGGCGGTTTTTGCCCAAAACCGCCAAATTAAATTCCCGCCAAATTTAAAAATAATCGTCATCC